>LJIJ01003046.1:0-21702 GCA_001718145.1 Orchesella cincta | reverse complement strand
AAACCATACGTTCGTATGCGATTTGACATTGCTTAATTGAATTGCATAATGATAACGAAAGTCAAGGTTTTCATTCCAAAAACGACTTGTTTATTAAATTAATTAAAGCTTAAACGCTTCAGCAACACAGGACCGAGTAAACGAAACGTATTCCTTATCTTTTGCACGTGTTCTGAGGATGTTTATAAGTGCTGAGTATTCAGCTTCTGACGCAATGTTTCACGTGCGATAAAGTTTGTGCAAAATGATACGATATCAAAGGTGAATCTTTTTCATGGTTTTGTGCATACATTTCGCAATAACACTTACCCAATAATTTTTATGTTGTCGTTTTCCTGGTGATCGGGGTTTGTGACTTGGGTTGAAGCCGATATGATGTTATTTTATGCTAACATTGAACAAGGTCGTGGTATTTTTACCATCAGCAACAACATATATAACCAAAAAACAATCTTATCTGAATATGAGTTGCAATACTTGATTTTACACGAAAATCAGAGAATTAAGTAGAATGCCGAAGGAAAGAGCATAAGTTGTCTATCTACGCTTCTGTACTATTTATTACTATATCTATGGTTAAATTGACGTTAATTTGGTAAACATATATGCGTACATTTTAAGCCTTATTATATTGTCTATATATTTTTTAAAACTAAACTTTTTGGATGTTTTTCTACCCTACTTTCTTGCAAGTTACCAGCAGCGTAAGTATTAACCATTCAATTAACAATACTACTGTAACACCAACAAACTGACGATTTGGTTAACACAAAAATCCATTAAATTTAAGGGCGTCAGCTCATCAACTTGATTGACATTGCCAAGGTAGACTTTGAGCGGTGGAAAGGATGTAATATAACGCCTTGCCCATTTCGCTGGTTTGTTACTGAAATGTTAGGCACTACTATCTTCATAGCCAGTGGCAATTAAACTTTTGATGTTGAGCAAAGCTGAGCCATGAATGTTGTGCACAAAACGAGTACTACAGCCCCGTCAAACGCAACAGTTGAAAACATGAGAAGCTCGGGAAGCGTTATTTTATATCCAGAAGATATGACCATAAATGAGCTCACAGTTATTCCATCATTACCAGAAAAATGTGAGCGATTATAAGACTATCTTGTTGAATAAGGTTGTAATATCTATTCAAAATTTGAACTTGTCTATAGTAACTTAAATATTCTTCTGCTTTTCCAGAATTTTGAGCTAAAAGGTGAGTTATGTGCTCCACGTACTGACCTAAGCAGAAAGATTGCACTAAACAAAAATTAATCAAAATATGGAAAATTCACCCGCGCATCAAAAACAAACCAAATCGTAAAAATACAGAGTAGAAAGAGGGCATTATTAGAGGATGAAGACCATGAAGGTGTGGGTAAATCTGGGCTATTGCACTCTGGAAACGCGAAATAAGCTAAGGTTCCCAAATCGCATGGCATGATCCATCGTAGAAGCGTATATGATGCAGAATTTATAGTTGGATAGCTTATCCCACATAGCAGCATAAACTTGATTAGTTTTGCTTTAAAATTTTGAGACGGCTCCGGGTTTAAAAAGTCTACAAAATTTGTTAAAAAGTTTGTGATAAATTCATTGTAGAAATGTAATGATATTGATAAATGGCTTACTGTTCAGATGACGTTGTTCAAATTTTATAAACAAGTTGTAAAGCTCTTTATGCTTTCTCGTCGGGCGTAAACTATCCACTTTGTAAAGCAGTAAACGATGGTTGCACACGCAAAAAGGACGGCTTCCAATCCATTTACTAGTTTTGCTTCTTTCCAGCCATGAATTAGTTGAGCAGTTAAAATTATCATGTAGCACGTATACAGTATGTTTTTTGCCAGGTAGCGCTTCAACTCGGGACTACTACAAGTTGTTAATTTATTTCCGGTGGAAAATTTGAGTGGATAAGTAGCGAGAAGGGTTTGTTGAGTCAAACTAAACTTAATGAAGTTTACCAGGTTATTTTTTAGCAGCATTATGGCAATTTTCGACGCGAGAGTTGTTTCTCAGAGTTGAGATTTGAATATCAAGTGAGACCAGGATTTAAGTCGAGAAATACAGATTATACGAGTTTTATTATTTAGAAAGTTAATTGCATGTGTCAGTTGAATGTCCGGTTATTTTTGGTAGGAAAAGCGGCAATCTTGCCTTAATATTTATTTGAAGCTTGAACATGATATTGTGATCATGTTTACATGTCCTGACGGGACAGATAAACAAGGCGCCAACAAAAACAAATTAAGACTCTGTGTTTGATAATATTTATGTTGATTTGGATAACCATTGGAAATTCCCATTTAAAAATTCATAGAAGGCCAACAAAAACAACCGGATTTGAAGTTCTGTCATATATTCAAGTCACAACACCATATGATCAAGTTTTAATTAGTGTCATTTTTAATTTATTTATCGATCAAAAGTTTAGCAGCTGGATTAGGGCTCGGTTCAATTCTGAATTGAAAATTTTTCAATTGCAATTCAATCAATTCAATATATATGCAAAAATTGACGATGAATTCTGCTTCAAACAATATGAAATGTATTGAAGCGACTTACCATGAGTAGGTTTTACTGTATGTACTGTTTTTGCTGTCAGAATCATGTAAATTTATAGTCTTACAGTATTCAATAACTTTGAAGTTGCTTTTTTTAAGGCTTGACTCGAGCTAAAGTTGTGTTGTTTTAGCAAAAGAATCAGCTCATTCTCTTACGTCCATTCCACGCAGGCGGTTGATAACTGCAATGGTTACTGAAGATTTTTATATATTGGAGGGAAATCGATCAATGCACAGTATTTTCGTATTTGTTATTGGGCGAGGGTGTACAACTTTCAATAATGTGAATTTTTTAGTAAATAGAAGATTGTGATTGTTCTTAAATCTACGAGATACTTTTGTCTGTGTTAATAGATGCAATCATTTAAAAAGGATTTAAAACTACGTTCTTGTATGCAACATTTTAGCGTATAGTTTATATGTATAATGTGATTTAATTGAAAATTTCAATTCCATTCATACCTGTGAATTGAATTGAAAGGAACGCAAAAATGAAAGGAATCGAATTGAAAGGATTTCGTTCAATTCTAGTCCTGAATTGAATTGGAATTTAAAATTCCTGTATTTGAATTGAACGAGCTCTAAGCTGGATGTGCATGAAAAATATCAGTTATTCTCGTTTTGTTGCATTGCACACCAAAGCATCAACTGGCTTAAAATTTACAGGTTTGCAAATGCCATCAAAATATTAGCAAAGCTCCTGTAGCTATACGAAAATCGATTGCCACTCAAAATTTATTTCAGTTCAAACTTACTCTAACTCACTTTTGGCATATCTCAAAAATCGGCAGAACTAAATAGATGTCTTAATGACTAAATATGTGAGCAGTAAAAAAGTTGGATAAGGATTAAAAACCATTATTAAAATTGACTGTCAGATTTTGGATTTAGAACGTGTCTTTTATCTAAGTAATTGATTAGAGTTTGTCACGCACATTTTAACTCGTCAGTGTTTTATTAAAACCAAACTAAAATCAAGCGGTTTTTTCCTTTGTATGGAAACATTTATATTTTTGTCAAAAGGATAGATGAACCAGTTTCACGAAGTCGTAAGTTAAACTGTAACCATGTTGCTTGTTTTACTCGTTACTGCATATACTGTACAGGAGACTTTCCAAACACTTATCCTGTTGGGGAAAGAACTAATTCCTTTTCGTGACTGCACAATTCATATCAGCCGACAATTGGTCAACGATGAGGTAAAATAATTTAGAATTCCATTCTGAAATATCTTGTATAAATAAAGTTTTCAAACTAGTTTAAATTATAACGTTACAGCATGACCCATATGAAGTTGAATCCTTGGAAATTCCAACAATCATTTTCAACTGCAATACAACCGAACTGAATTGTCTATAACCAAAACCAACCCAGAACTTTTACTGACTCTGGCTACGCAGTTTGCAACTATAATACTATCTACAGATTGGAAACAAGTCAAGGATTCCATTTCAGAGTTCCACCTCCACCAAAGCGAAACTGTGTGGTAGTTGTTTACATCAACCCTAAATCGTGTAATGATTGAAACCACAAAGACTTCTGAATCGTATACCTGGAGATCCTGTATTAACCTTTCCAGAAACGTTTAGGGATCCACTTGTTGACTATTCAAGAACGTCTTCGGACAAACTTGGTGAAACAGCCTGGACGCTAACTATCTATAAAACAGGCCAGTTTTTAATTCACGTGAAAACCAAATCCATTCGAAAATTGGGCCAACCTCAAGCTGGCATTCTAGACAATGTGCATTGGGTATTCGGAAGGTTTTGGCAAGGATATTTCCCGGTGCTTCAATATATTACGGATCACCACCCACATTCATTTCTTTTATTTTATCAAATTCCAATTTTCAAGTTGGGTAGCAATATGCCAAACATATATCGTAGAATACAGCGTACATTCAATTAAGAGAAAAGTGAGAAATGTCAAGGTAGAAACTGTGGATTATTTATGTCGCCCTTCAAAACACAAAATATGTTGGTAATTTCGGTCACAAACATTTTTGAGTTGCAATCTCAGTATTTTAAGTTTGAAGTGCAACATGGTTCACACCATCCCAGTCTCGACCATTTTTTGCTGTAAAAAAATCGTGGTATTCTGCTTCACTTCATTCGGCCAGGATTTAAGTTACAGCACCAATTGGTTTGCAAGTAATATTTCAGCGCAAGTTCCTTCTTTTCTATCCCAATAACAACCACCTGATCGAAATATACCTTAGTCTAAACCTTCACATGCTTTCGGATGTTCGCTGAGCTCGCCTTCTTCCGATCGTAGATAGGAGTTTCTGTCAAGTGAATAACCATGCTGCCGCGACTTCATTGCCTTGGAGTTGGGGCTTCATAACTGTTAGCTCACTCGCTCTGTGTCTCGCGTGAACGGCAGTCGACGTCGCGACGGAAGCTTGTTCGGCATATCGATACTGATTATCCTTCTGTCCGGCTTTTTGAACGTGTGGGTTTTTGGATCTGTATACGGCTGTATCTTTTTCGTTCAAATGCAACTTCTGAGTTGGCATGTTGGTTTTCTGCTATTGTGACCAATAGTGGCTCTCATAGTTCGTGACGCGAATAGTATAGATGCGATGTTCCTTCCGCTCTAACGAAGTATGGTCTTTAAAGAGTCACATTTGCGTGTACTATGTTTTCTCGCGAGCAGACTTCAGCTAGGTCTTTACAGAAAGATATATGAAAGATTGCGGTATCGGAGGCGGTGTTGATTACTGGGTGCGTGGACTGAAGATTATGATATCGTACTGCTTTAGCATAGTGGGAGACATTATATATAAGTAGGAGCCTGTTGCGGCCCAATTCTTTCTCTTTCTCTTTTTATCAATATGACGAGGGTTATGTCGGTGAGGATAACTTACGATCAGTTGATTTTCACTCGGGTTTCTAAGATATTTCTATACCGTAGGACTATGCGATGAAGTATATAAGCATATTCGCAAAGTATATTTCATCTCCCTCTCCCTCGAGAACTTTGAGTAATTTGTTAGCCATTCTAGGAGCTACAACACCGGATTTTGCAATCAATATATTACTGTACAACAGTTCAGGAGCTATTCCATAAAATAGGCACTATCTGCAGGTTGTCTGCATAAAAATTTTATTTTTAAACGTCAAAATAACTGTGGTTTCGAAACTGTGGGATAATGATTTTTACACCTGCCTTATATTCCTGAGGGCGAATGTTCCCATAGGCGTTAATGTTGTTCTGCGCCGGTATAATTTCGCCACAACACAGGAGGTAACTTGTATCTATGGTATTTGCTGATGGCATGAGTCACAGAAGCTGCGGCTCATCGCGTGTTAATAAATTTCTTGAAATCCGATCATTCGGTTGGTGACTCATCTACGCTAGGAAGTCGTTCCGGTGATTGATTCAATGACTATTGGTATTTCATCATTACCCGTCTTATTGGTCCCGTGTTCTGTATATCTCGAGCAACGTATGTTGCCAGATTGTCGGCTATTCAGATGTGTAGTAGAGATCCAGGGTCCTAGCCAGCGAGCTTTGTGGAATTGACTTGTGTTGGTTCTCGATATATCGAATACGTGAATACAGCACTGTAGCATAGTACAGACAGATATGGGTGATAAACCGAAGTCTGTATAGCGAATAGTCTATGACTGGGTAGCAAGAAGTTTGTTGCGTTTTTATGCTATACTTTTGCGTTTCTTGGAGATGAATCTTCAAGTAGTGGCATTTGTTGTGGATTGTATAGCAGTGAGAGTAATTTTTGGAATATGGTGGAAGATTTTGGTTATTCGTATCCCGAACATGGTTTGGGTTTTGCGGAGGGGGATAACACGCTCATTTCTGCGCATTTATTTGACGATACTTTATGTTGGCATTTTATTGATAAGATTGTTTATAAAGGACTAAATAGTAGAAAAGGAAGAAACGTCATGTGGGTAGCTTTTGTCATCGCAGTGGTTTTGTCTGTTTTATTGGAAATTTAGACTTTCGCTAGGTCATGTTTTTCCTTAAAAAAGTGATCTACTAAATAAAGGTTCCGAATGGAATTTCGATACCGGAAAACTAGATTTTTTATTCGATTTTTTAACATACTTGGTAAACTGCAAATTAATTAGGCTTGCGACCAGTTTTTGAATACCTTTTTGTTTGATTGGCTTGTCACTTTTTCAATTTCAGCACTGCCCTGTTTTGTAGGGGAAGACACGCAACAAAAAATAGAAGACGCCATAAATTTTACCACCAACTAATATTTCACTGGATTAATTAATAATTTACAAAGCGTCAGGTTTTCTTCTTCGTTTGTAAGACGAAGAAAGGAGAACAGTCCAGGTTTGACATCAATAACGTAAGCATCGTAAGGACGCGTTTTGTGTCAATATTTCAGAAAAAATAGCTGTTTTTTTTGTTAAACTTTAAGTTATGTTTCTGTTCGCTCTTTTTATCGCTCTTGCAGTAAATCATTCAACCCAAACCATTCTCCGCCTGGGAGAACCCCTCAGTCCGTTTCGCGACTGCACCATTTACATCAGTCACCAGTCACTTAATGCAAAGGTGAGGTTTAAATTGGTTTGGAACTTTTCTATACAAATAATTTGCTTATTACATTTGTTATTTCAGGATTCGTATGAAGTTGAACCTTTGGGTATTCCCAGTATACTTTCTCAAATACAATACGCCCGAGTTTCTTTGCCCAACTCAAGCCACGCCGTTTGTGACAGTTACTTTTACAAATTGGAGAAAAATCAAGAATTTCAATTCAGAGCTCCACCACCAAACCACAACTGCGTGGCCGTTATCTACATAAATCCAAAGCCTTGTCGAAATTGGAAACTGGTGAAAGCAGTTGAGTCAGACGTTATCGAGCTTCCTATCACGTTTATGGATCCCATTGTAGATTACACGAGAACGGAATATAACAGCGAGTTTCGAAGAAACTTTCTTGTTTTTTATAAACAAGGACAATTCTTGATTCACGTTAAATCCACAAAGGTTGACAATCAACTACTCAATAGTCTTGAAGATGTGCATTTTCTCCTTGGAAGTTTTTGGCAAAAAGGCATCTCAAACTCAATTTATTATGGATCTCCTCCCATATTTATTTCCTTCACCGTATCAAACCTTCCCAACGACACTAGTTGTGACTGTTTGATTGTGTCTCAAATCAACGTTATTGAGTATCGGGTTGATTTAAACATTGAGAAAAACTCCCAAACAGTTGAAACTGTTATAAAACACGAGTTCAATTTCACAAGCTCAGTTTCTATTTCTAAAGTTCAGCTCCCAAACTCAGAATTTCGTGGGGCAACTTGGGCCACAAGCACACATTCCCACTATTTTTCATTTGGTATGGAGCCATGCTATTTGCTTCAATTCACAAAGACTGTCGCAAATTTTGACGAGATTATGGCAAACCTAATATCCCCTAATTCTTCATTTGTGTCCGTAGTAGATGCTCATGAACTAACTTTCTCTGTACCCTTAATTGAAACACTTGAAAAACCTTTTCACGACAGTTTTTTGTCTAGAACGAGCAAACACAGGCAACTGCATTTCGTCACTTGTGCTCCTTACAAAGAGACAGGAGGGCTTTCAGCGTACGGTTTTATTTCCGCTTTTGACCTACAGGTCTGGCTGACCTTGGTTGCTGGTGTGGTTCTAAGCGGCTGGGCTCTTCGGGTTTTAACAAATTTTCACCGAATTCTAACCCAAAATAACGGCCAAATAACAGCCGACAAATGGTTTCAGGAGGTTACTTTTGCCTACAGTGTTTTACTTGGCCAGGAAACAATAGTGATTCACAGCAATAGGCTCATTTGTGGGGCATGGCTACTCTCAGGAATAATTTTGTCTTATGCGTATCAAGGGCAGAATATTGAGGATTTGGCTGCACCTATCCCCAAAAAGACGTTGGAGGCAATTGATCAGCTAGTTAATCTCAAGTTCAGGCTTTACACTCGTGGAATGTATGATGAATTTTGGCGGATCGGTTTTTCTAATCCAGCAACCAAAGAAGAGCACCTGAGAATCGAACGTATTCCTTTTGATAATATTATGGACACAATTCAAGTGTATCAAAACGCAACGCTGTATGAACTCACTGCTCCCTTAATTTATTACCCGGAAAGTGGTTCCCAATATTTTGAAATGTTGCAGCCTGACTTTTATTTTAAAACAATTTCCAAATGCGAGTTTGATGCGTATATTGACAAGCACACTGAAGTGAAAGCAATGTTTCACAAGTTGAAAAATAAAATAGAGTCACCCGCTTCAACACCACCGCTTGGGGCCACAGTGAGCATGAGTAAAAATCCGTTTGGAGATATGATAACTAACTATTATTTACTGAGCGCTCCTTTGCCAGCAATTAAGTTTTCAAAAAGGTTGTATTCAATCATGGAATCCGGCTTACCTGATCTTTGGGAAAATTGGATTATTCGAGTGAAAATGTGGAACAATACGGTGGAAGAAGCAACCAACCTTGGAGAGAAGGTTGTGGGCGGAATTACGCTGGATGGAAATTTCGTAGTTGTTTTTTATGTTTATGTGGCTTTTCTCCTTGTATCTACATTTTCATTTCTTTTTGATATGCGGAAGATGTTTGCCGAATTTTTTAAAAATTATTTTAAACCCAAGGAACCTCCAGTGTTGGGTAATTCTCAAGCTTCTGTTGGCTCATTTCGACCCAGTTTTTGTTGGCGACTACATTCATTCTGGGTTAATAATCGCTTGAGTAACAAGCGTATAAAAGTTAGTAACGTAAAAAATATTTGTTGGTTTTGTTTGGCCGTTGCAGTTGGTTTGGTAATATTTTTAGACTTTTAATCAAATGGTATATAATGCTATTTAGTACATAACGACAGCAATTTTTTAGAAAAAACTATCATAAAAGACCATTAAAACATGTCGTAATAAATACTACGTAAGTTATACACTTTCTTAACGATTGAGTAGAGCTTGGTTTAATGTCCAAATGTCGAATGAGGTAGTTTTATGGACAGTTTTGCATTTTAATATCTAAAGGTTATTATTGCCATATTATTTGGTAAGTGAACATTTTTCATGTACTATATACGCATATATTTAATTCGATATCATATAATAAACCATCATCTCCATTTTCTGTAAGAAATGGGTTTGTTAGCACAAATGACGTTGGATATCATTTTATAAACATATCTCTTTTTCAATTACGCTGTTACCGCAAAACACTCACACAAATACGAATGACGAATGTAGGCTTTCCATAAAATTAAACGTAAGTTCATCATGTACGTAAAAGTAGTCTAGCGGCTTTGCTCTAGTTACAGTTGTACCGCCTCCTTTCCAAACGAATACTGTGAAAGTGATGAATTGTTATAATTTATCATGCCATGTCCTGGTTTGTTTCAAGTAAATGGTTTTTTAATCATGAATTGACACGTGAGACAAAATGATATTCATTAGTTTTAATTACTGACAATATTTAAACATTGAAAATACTTGAACTTAAATTGTATAGTATTTCATTTCAAATGGTGATATTAAATTTCTTAAAAAAACACATTAAGTCACAAGATGCAGGAACACAACGTATTTGCGTTGCGCTGAGAAGCAAAGGGATTCACTACCTAATCTTCTTTTCATTGATGCGCATCTAGCAATGGGACACGCTTTTCTTGCTACAAAACCCGTGTAATAAAGTTGGGTACGCGTTGGCTTGAAGTCTCGGTCTGCTGCAAAAGATGAACCCGTGAGTCTAATTGGTCTGCAACCAACTTTCTCCTTTTGTGTTCAACCTTGGATGTCAGTGTGCTATTAGTGAGCTCTTGGAAGAAAAAGTCATATATTGCTTTCATACATGCTTACGATCTTAACTCCGTACCCGGAGAAAGGTAAGCCCAAAATAGTTGAGGAAGCAATGCTTCGCTCAAAGATTTCGTTACGGAGTAAATTCCTCTCGGCTTGCCCGAAAAGTAAGCACGGCAAATTGCTTCTTTTCTCTATTCCTCCTATGATCTCCGTGTTAAACGAAAGGAGGATTTTGTGGTGGTACAAGACCCGAGCAACAACTCGGGATTTTGGTTGCATCTCCTGCCCACACTGTTGTAGACATGGATGCTACCACTACACATTACGTTTTATGCTTTCACCGTTCATTTTTTAATGTTGCACACAAAACTCAAGCTACTACGTCTGTTTTGAAATGTTTGTTTCTGCATGTAACCTCAAAAGCTGTGGTAATATTGGCAGAAAAGGCTTATATTTTCAGAGTTTCTGCTGATACTTAAAACGTCATAATTATTATTATTGATTTTTAAAAGCAACCTTATTATTCAACCTGGTGACAAAATTTACACTGCATCTAAACGATTTCCACAGTTGAACAAATTATTAAAATATTTTATTTATTAAATTAAAGAGTAAAAAAGTATTAAAAGTATTTAACCCTACATCAAATATTTATCTTACTATTTCGTAGTCTTCATCAGTTTTCTCTTGGAGAATCCCAAATAATATAAATGGGCTTTCATTTATTTTTCTAAATTTCAAACTCTTCGGAATGAATGTGGGATTCATTCATTGTTTATAGCACTATTGTTTAAAGCTTTTGCTTTGCCCCTTATAATAGTAGCGAAAGTATGCATATACAATTCCTTCCCAAAACAAAAAAAAGCACGTCGGTGCGTTGTACTTTCTTGTGTATCTTAAATGTACTGATGGGTTTCGTTCAACCTTTTCCTCGGCATATGCACGAAAGCTAAACAGAGCGAAAGTCTTCTTTTCCGAGTTTCTCCCATGTTCTTCATGTTAAACTTATGGATGCTTTCTCCACTGTACAGTCTCCGAGTAGCCACTCTGAATTTAGCTTGCATTTATTGCGTAACTGTGATCCACACATGTTTCCATGTTTCTAATGCTTACTTCCGACCGCTTTTCTCCAAAAGAATAATCCAGCCATTGAGTGACATATGCAGACATAAATAAAAAATAAAATGATTTGCATTATAACATCTATTTGAAGAACCGACATTTTTGTTGTGTGGATTTATAGCAGGGAAAGTTGAATACAACATTTATTCTCCATTAACTAAACGTGTATTCTATTTTTAAAATTAAAAAAGCAACAGTTTCGCTTTGGCATGAAAGTTAATATATTCTTGGCATTGAGATTTAATTTATAAATTTAATAAAAGCCGCAGAAGCCGTTCATAATTTTTCATTTTTGTTGACCAACTGTCATAATTCATAAGCAATTATCGAGCAAACGATGTTGTTGTTTATCAAGTGATAAATACTCCACCCTTGTTGAATATTTGGCTTTCTTGCTGTTCATGAGAAATCATTTCATTTCACAACTAACATGTTGTTTGTTGGAATAGAAAGCACATAAAAATCAGCCTGAATGAGTTTATTTATTTATTTCTAGTAGTTTATCGGAATTTAAAATTCCAAACTTCTTGTTACATAAGCTATCGTAACGTTTAGCTGAACTTTGATATACCCTACTAAAAACCATGTAGTTTAAGTTTGACGACCTCGACCCATTTTGTTTATTGCTGATTAAGTGTAAACGAAAGTATTTACGTTAGTTTACCAACTGTTTGACTTGGTGTTACAATTATAAATTGATTTAGCACAAGGAAGGAGTAGTGATGATGACTGGCAGAATATACGTAGGTAATGAAACTGTGAAGAGAAATTGATGCTGGCTAGCTGGTTCCCTTTCTGGTTTTTCTCCAAGCATGTACGAAAGCTAGGGTGGACAAAACGCTTCCTTCCAGACTTTCTCCTATGTTGCCCATGTTAAAGTTTGGGATGCTTTCACTCCCGCACAACTCCCGCATACACAGTCTGGATTTTGGTTGAGGTTGGCCATGGTTCTATAGCATGAGCTCACATTCCTTTCCAATCTATCGCTTCATTTCACTGAAGAGCTAGTTTATATTCAATATCCTTATCGTTTTGCACAGCTAGTTTTTTTCGATGTAAACCTCATTCCAGGCTCCATACATTTAGTGGGTTCTACGTACTGGATTCCTAATATCCCACTAGTATCATTTGACTTTTTCTTGCTGGTTTACCTAAGCCTGAGCAAAGCCAAGCATTTCCTTTCCATGTTTCTTCCATGTTGTGTACGTAAAACTTCAGGGCACTTTTTCCACAGTACAGTCCCCTTGTAGCCATTCTAAGTTTAGCATGCTTTTGTTTCGTAAGCGTTCTTGCTTCTATTTCCAGTGTTTTTCTTCTCACTACTCTGCTCTGAAGCAAATGTTAAGCCAAATACGCAACCCATGAAATGCATTATAAAACTCGTTGAAATGTTATAAATATAAATTTATTGGAAAAAACAGACTACTAACTTCTATTCCACTAATTTTTATATATTTTTCCACTATAAAGGTACTCCTGCTAAACGAAAGCAAAATACTACCATAAAAGAGCACCTCCTACCAAGAAAGAAAACAATTATCACTCCCTTCAAGAATGGATGTAGGAGTAAAATTGTATGCCCTGCAATTGCTGATAAAAGCAGGAAAGTTGTAAGAATTAAATCTGCAGTTTTGCTGTACAAGATCCTATTTTGGTTGTCTTCGTCGGAAACCGTGTCCTAAAAATGGAAATATATTCACATGTAATTGTTTATGGTAGCTGACGTCCCCAAGAACTAATAATTCACCTCTACTGATCCAATATCATCGGTCAAACTCGGAGTGAAGACGCAGATAGAAAGATGTAGTCCTAAACACACACCCGAACGAATTCCTAACCTGTCAATATCTGTTCCATGGGCCCAGAACTGAAATAAAAAATGTTTACATTTTTGGTTGATAATTTAAACGATTAAACAAACTTCTTACGTATAAAAGCAGCGTTGCAATGGGAACTCCGAAGAAGAACACAATCTACAAAAATGGCAATACTTTTACAATTTTATTTTTTGTTAAAATTATGTATACAAGTTCCACTTACGGCATCGAGCGCTCGGATAACTAGTTTACTTCCTGAAAACTTCTCCTGTTTGAATTTTTCCTGTTTGGGAGAACCCATTGTCGGTCCGGTCAACATAAAAACGGACTCAAAAACACTAAATTGTACTTCACCTGAATTGAAGAAAGGAACGGAAAATTGCAAAAAATGGCATCGTTAATTCATACTGTCTGTAATGTTATTGAATTCCAAATTTCCATAAAACCTTATTCGACAAGGAAGGTTTATAATAATTTATGGGTTTTCCGCTACTTCGTAGAACTCTACCAGTATTTGAGGTTGTTATTCAGATTGACTTCTTGTTTTCTTCCAAAGCTGATTAAATGTAAATGATAGCAGTTATAATTAATCAGCTCTGGCCAGTCGGAATTCGGTTAGTTTTTACAGTAAGCGAGTGGCTTAGTTGCGGCTTATGATGATTCTGTCCATACTTTTTTATTTTTTGGAAGGCTTACTTAAGGTATTACAGAAGTAGAGAAAAGATTACTTTTGGCTTCGCCTTGTCTTTCGTTTCCCATCGAACGAGTAAGCTAAATGAGGGAAAGCATTTACTTTCTCCTATACTGCCCTTGTTAATTGTTGAAGCATTTTTAGACTGTTTATGAAATTTTTCTGAATTTTTTATAAGTTCTACCGCCGCTCTTATAGTGAGGTCATGCAGTGAAATCATGTCAACAAAATTATTAATAATTCAATTAAAATTTCGCACAATTAAATATTTTATTCAGTTTCATGCGCATAAACCTTGCGGTAGTTGAATGAGCAAACGAACGAAATCAATACGTTACACCCATCATCCGAAAGAAAATAAACACCATAAAAGAGCATCTCCGTACCAGAAAGAAAATGATAAGAACCCCTTTCAAAAATTGACTTTGGATCAAGAGCGGATGCCCAACAAGTATAAAGAGAAAAAAGAAAATGGTGAAGAACAAATTCGCAGTTTTAACGTAATAAATCCTGTTTTCGTTGTCCTTGTCCGAAACCGTATGCTAAAAATTATTGAACAGAAATCAAATTTACACTGATAGCCCTTCATTCTTAAACTTCTACTTTAAATAATGTTCACCTCGACAGTTCCCAAATCATCGGTGCAACCTGAATAGAAGATGGAACAAGAAAGGTGAAATCCAAGCAAGACAGCACATTGAAGACTCAGTTTGTCAAGAAAAGTTGCTTTCATCCACATCTGAAAACAATTGATAATACTTCAGTTAATCCAGAGAAATATATTTGGTCGTATTTTTTCAAATTATCTTTCCTTACGTATAAAAACCATGTTGCTAGGGGAATGCCAAACAATGATAAAACCTGTAACAATTCTTAAATACTTGGACAATATGCTTTTAACTTTTAACTATCAAATGACTGCAACTTACAAAATCAGAAAGCCAAACGATTTGTTCACAAAATGGCAAATCTTGTAGGGTTCTTTGTTCTTCACCATTTTCACTCTCTGAAGAGTCCATTTCACGGCTGAAACACTGAAAATGAAACAATTTTGTTAAGAAAAATCCAACGTAGATTGTCCACCGTCTTCTTTAACTTGCTATTTATAACTGACTTCAATATAAGAGAGACCAGTATACTGTTTGGCGGACAGTTTTATTAACCCAGACTAGAAGAAGAAAAGTCTGCAATAATTTATCGTTGTTTTGTTCTGCGTCCATGCTCAGGTTTTTCTACTAAAATAATCATAATGTTTGGTGGGTTTTTCATGTTTTCTGTAGCTCCAAGTTGTTGTTGTTATTGAGAAATACCTTCTTATTATTCTCCGGCAAACCTTATTAACCCTAAATAACAGAGCTTACATTTAACAAGGCTTGGCAATGAGGAATTTCTTTTGTTTACTAAGCATATATTTCCTTCTTTGCCACTTTACTTCGCAAAACTTGCTCTGATGTGGTTGGTAGGCATTTTGTGGAGCAGTAGAGGAAAGTCTAGTTCTGGTTTCCTTTCAACTTTCTCTCCCAATATGCACGAAAGCTAGGCAGGGAAAAACGCTTCTTTCTTCACTTTCTCCCATGTTTCCTATGTTAAACTTTGAGAAACTTTCTTCGTTGTACAGTCCCCGTGTAAACATTCCGAATTTTGGTTGTGGTTCGGATTGGTTCCTTGGCAGAAGCTTGCCTTTGTTTTCAACATTTTAGTAAATGAAAAAACCAAATGCATGCTTCCAAGTAAAACTGTCACTATATTTTCATGATGCATACTACATTCACACGTTTAATCAAGTTCTGTTCAGGTATTCAAAACTGTAACAATAGCGTAGCCCATAGTAAATATTAAATCGTAATATAGCTGAAAGCCATTATTCCTTATTTTCCTTCTGGAATTAAATATCCAGTTAATTGCAGGTTAGGAAAATATTGGTTTACGATGGTTCATATTAATTTAATTTTTTATGCAAACAACTGTATGTGAAAGCAGATGCATATCATGAAATTGCCTCTCCTTACAAAAAATAAAATAAAGAGGACTCCTCGGAAAAAAAAATTCGGTAATAGAAGACAATGCACAAACACGAGAAGAGAAGTTTGGTAGCCAGCAAATGTTCCCTCTATGTATATAGTAAATCCGCTTCTCCAAAATCTTCTGTTAACAATTAAAAAGTCGAGTCATGCATCTTAATAAAAAAGACGTGTAATAATATCTGGTGTAACTGATGTTGCACATAAACTGGATTTCAGATTGACTTCAGTTTCCACAGGAAAATGTAAACTAATACACATTGATTTCCTGGGTTGTTCTTGATGACTAGTTTGACGTTCTGCTTGAATAGCTTGGAAAGAACACATTTCTCTTATGTTAGTAACAAGTAATCCGGAAATGTATACAAATTAATATTAATCCGCCTCATCCAGAGCAATTATCAACATTTATGATATGCATTATATAATTAATTTTTTTAATGCTTGTGTGACTGCTTACAAAAATAAATATGCCGATTTGAAAGTTTCTCATATGCCTTAAACACGGCTCCGCTACTTTTATTGTTCGATAAAAACTACCTTCTGCTTGCTGGCTACTACAGATATCCAGTGATAACTTTTTGTCCACATGTATAAGGTTACAGTCGTGGAAGAAACGCTGATGCTTTCTCCAACACGGCTGCCTTGTGAGCTCTTTTGCTGTCTGTACGAAAGCTAAGGTGGACAAACGGCTTCCTTTTCGGGCTTTTCCTATGTTCCCCATGTTATTTTATCGAAAGACCAAGTGCTCGTACAAATCCCGTACAACCAGTGTGAATTTTGGCCGAGCTTCCTTCCCTGCTGCAGTTTGTTCTGCTTTCCTTTGTGATCCGACTCCAGGCACTACAAAACACTCTCCTTCCCAAACCTTGATTGTAATTGAAAGCGTTTTTGTAATCATATATCAAGCCTAAGTAAAACCTTGTAATACAAGTGATACCTTTTAGTATTCTCATGATATGACTAGGGGAATGAACTGGTTACTTAAATAAACCCTTGCTTTTTCAGCAGTACTTTAGCAAAGGTGTATTCATTGTACCTAATTATCTCGTTTGTTCCACCCATACCGTTAGGGTTTTACAAACTTTCAGAGACACGCAAAAATTAAATTGAAGCTTAGCCAGACACTTACCTTATTTTAAGGCCTAACGGGGGCAGCAAAAAATAAAGAAAAGCTATGATAAAACTCCGACAAAACGTTTAACTCGACGATCATGATGATAATTAACAAGTAGGGAGAGTTCTACTAGCAAAGCAGCACCAACCAAATTAGACTCTCTCCCGATTCAGCCTTTGTTTACAATAAAATCTATTTTCAATTGGCAACTTCTATAAAAATATCTTAATATTTCCAGTTATTATCATAAACATGAATAGTCCTTTATTCATCACTACATATTCTGTTTTTGTGTGCAAATTATTTTTCAATAAAAATCGTATTGTTACCGGAACCTCCACATAGTATTAGGTTTATTATGAAAATAATTTTAGACTACATAACTCATACCTAACATCGGCTATTTATTATTATTCCATTAACTATTCCAATATTTTAAAATTGTAAAATTTTGATTGACTGCATTTATATATTGAACATTTAATTGAAGAGATCAAATGAAGGTATTTTTTGTGTAAATAGTATTTCAGCTCATGAAATGTCACCACGTAATAATTACAGAAATGCACAATAAATAAGTACATAAATCCATAAATAAAAACATAAGATGTAAAACTCAAATACTGCAACAATGTCGTGATACCAAACATGTTAAAAATCCATGGCCAGTATATTATATTTATAAGCTATGGACAATGATAATACCGGTATATGATGGCTAATTGTTAAATAATTGTTTAATAAAAGCAATGTCTTAATAGTTTCTGCCTTTGCTTTCTCTTTTTCGGAAATAAAACATTCGCAACGCTTGCTTTACTGAGGTAGGTATGTTGAATAGTAGTAGAGAAAAATATGGTTCTGGTTCCCTTTCAAATTTTTCTCCCAATATGCACGAAAGCTAGTCAGGGAAAAACGCTTCTTTCCAGACTTTCTCCATGTTTTCCATGTAAAATTAGGAGAGACTTTCACCATGGTACATTTCCCGTGTAAACATTCCGAATTTGATGAACAAGATGAATGCACCTCTCAAGAATGGGGTTATCAATAGGATACACGGTCCAAAAACAGAAATGGCAATTGGAAAAACGTGACAAATAAATTGGAACTTCGATCCTTTATTGCTCCAACTGAAAATGTCTCAACTTCCTGCATCCAAAATGACCAACTATCATGTGTAACTCAATGCGGTCTATAATATTAGTATATGGTTGGGCTGAAATAAATTTCAAAAGACAATCGAGTTTCACATACCTGTTGGAAATTCTTGAAACACTTTTGTCAGCATTATTGGAAGGTATCACAAAAGCTCTACTTACAACTCATTATATATAATTGTTACATATATTGTTTTGGTTTGAGGGAAATGTAGACCAACCTCTTGATTTATTCATGTGTTCTAAGCAACCTTTGATCTTTTTAATATCTTTTTACGATGATGTAATTAGAATTTAAAAACCTCATATTCCATTACTCATGCGTTTACAAATTTTTACATCTACTACAGCTACCCGTATATAAATATCATATTAATAATGTAGAGTTATCTCTGTACCACCAAAAGCAATTGGAAGTGGCTGAAATTATTTGAGCTGTGTCGTAGACAAATTCTCCTTTTTAACGTAGCTTGCTAAACGTAAAGCGTTTCTTGCATTTTTATTGAGCACCCTGTATCGTAACAGTTCCTTTCGGAGATAGACTTCCGGATTCCCAAATTAAAAACTTCAGCAGATAGCTGGGTATTGCGTTTCATAACCCGACGCATATAGGTAATATTAACTACAAGCAAAATTTGTCATAAACACAGTTCCAGCTTCTGCACACGTAGGGGTACCGGATCTTTTAACATTTTGAACAAAAATGAAATGCTAGAAATATTTAATTCTTGCTTTGGAGGAAGGCTTGTAAATTTGTTAGCTGTAAGTTTGATGTCAGCAGACAAACATATAGAAGTTAAATTTTATTGGAGATTTGCTTCTGTAACTTACTATGTATCAACAACCTGATTAAATAGGAGAGAAGTGAACGTGTTTGATTAAGGCATTTCGTAAAACTAAACGTGATAAAGGAAATTTCTGCAAACACTTATCGTTGGTATGTTAAAATATTTGAACTTCCTTTCCCTGAAACAATATTTACACTTGGTGGACTTTTCATGTTTTTATAGTTCGACCAAATATTAAGCTTTTGTTCGTCCAGCCAACCTGATTAAAAGCAGCGTTAATAATAAATACGGGCTTTTCCTACGGAACTCAAACTAACCAAGCTCGTCTCTCGTTATCTTAATTCTTGTTGTCGTGGCAATACAGACACCAATATCGGTCTCTTGAAATATTATACTTCTATCGGATTAAATCCACCGTTATCACAGGTGAAAGATACATATCAAGTAAATTTGATATGAGCAGACAAGTTAGCGTTGTTTAAGCTTTGTTGTAAGTTTTGTGGTGTATTCAGTAATTATTCTGAACTTTACAGTATGCTCCCCATCCTCGTGGTTGCCAATTCAGGGCCGATTCAGGGCTTTGTGTTTCCTCATTTTCATTCAAGTTGGGAAACGTTGAGCGACGACCGTATGATTCTCTATTAAAAACTGTATAAAAAGTTCAAATTTTTAAGGCTTTTTGGTTTGGTTTATGTTAAAATTTAATGAATCAAAGTGAGCTTTTGTGAAACAGTGAATTTGAGACGTTTCTAATGTTCAACTTTAACATTTTCGTAATTACACTATTAGCGAAGTAAAAGAACTAGGAGCTTTGAAAAAGGTGAAAGGTTGAATTAGTTGAGGATTTGCTGGAGTTTGGATTTGGGCAAAAAAATGACAACTCTCAAACGAGCTTCGTCGATTAACGCTTCGAAAATCTTGGGCAACCGATATTTTCACAGTTTTCACAACAGGCGAGTCAAGATGGGAAAGGGGCTGATATGTTTTTTGTGCTTCCTCCTGAAAAACTGAAAAGGATTGTGGTGGCACGAATTTAGGAGAAATGTTCCAGGTAAGCATATGATTCTAATTAATGTACAAGTTGAAAGTAATGAATGTACTGTACAATATTGTCTTCAATATTAGGCTTGCCAATCAAACTTTTTACCTGTTCGCTGGATAAAGGATGAAGAATGTGCTGAGCAAATTGGTTACTTGGAAGGGAGTGTCTTTGTGTTTGATCCTTTTGGGAGTGATGGATATGAGGCTTTGAAACTGAGGCTGAAACGAGGGGATCCACGTTTTGAGTGAGTGAGGATGTCCTTGTATACTGTTTTGTGTAATCTTGACTGATGATCTAATGCAATGTTTGGCCTTGCGGTTTTCAAACTATTAGGATTTTTGGGCCCCAAGTTCTGAGATCTGTATTCAATGCTCCTGATATACTGCAATTTGTGACAATGTCTCATCCAACATACGCGCTAGCCATGAGAAAAATGATCATCTCGTTGTCAGGATTTAGTAGGGAGTTGAAGGTAATATCAAAGTCAAATTCAGAATGCGTTTTACGTCTTGAAATGTGCAAATAAGAATTGAAATACATAAAATATAACACCATTTTTGTGTAGTCAGAGCTGGAAGAACGGATAAGGTTGATGAATGGGACTATATCACCTTCTTTAACAAAATCTGTCACTCATGTTGTGACAGCAAATGCTATCACAAATAAGTCCATGGAAGCATCTAGGGAGCAAATTCCTATAATGATAGCAGAATGGGTGAAAAAAGTATGGAAGGACAATCAGTCCAGACCTGTTCAAGCCAGCGATCCACGATATGCAAACTGCTTTTGCCCTTTATTCTACAAGGTGAAAGTTTGCTTGTCGCAAATAAGTGCAGCGAAAAAAGCTACACTGAAAGCTGCCATTGAGCGCTTAGGTATATTATTTCTATTATTATTATAGAAGCAGTAAGCAATACCTAGCAATAGCAATACGATTGAAAATGTTGGCTAATGGTGTTTGATGAATTATAGGAGGAACCTGCTCACCTGATCTTGTAAAGGGAACTACAGATGTTTTGGTTGTAACAAATGCTGCTGGAGATAAATTTAAGTTTGCAAAAAGATGGAAAATCCCGTGTGTTACTCCAGATTGGGTTGAAAATTCGACTGATCAGGGAGTGCTGCTCCCGTTCAAGAACTTCAAGGTGATTGAAGATGTAGATCTCGCTGTTATGATGTCAACTCCAGCTCATTCACACGTACCCGATCGTAAGCTTGAAAAAAGAATATTACTATGTAAAGTAATTGTTTTTGTAATGTGTGTATTTTTTCCAAACATGTCTAAAACAATACGCTTTCTTTGTTTTTGCAGTGAGCTTGAATTTTACAAGATGCAGTGCTGTCGAGGATGACCAGTCTAAATTAGTTATCGACGCAACTACCGACTTTTCACGGAATAATATGGAGACGTTCAATAGTCACAATGACGCAGTTGCCCAGTTGAAAGCTGCAGCAAAAAATACTGGTTCATATTTGGATGGCTGCAGAGTAAGTTGATGCTCATTGAAACTATGAATGAAAATATTTAACAGTTTGATGATTCTATTTCTGTTTACAAATTCTGTAAAGATTTATGTGGTGGATTACGAAAATTGTGACGAGCTGAAAAGAGTACTAAATAC
>LJIJ01003045.1:0-21714 GCA_001718145.1 Orchesella cincta | reverse complement strand
CTTATGACTGTATGAAATGACCATGACAAGAATGACTGGGCATACAGGAGGAGGCTTTCTTATTTGTAAACGATGGCCAAATGTTTAAGTCTCCATTTCCCTGTTTTCGTGATGAGTAGAAATGAGTTGTAATGTCATCGGTCCAAAACATATATTTTTACCGACACGTGCATTTGCTTATGAGTTGCCGACTAGCGAGCCAATGCCTTTGTGTGAAACGCCTCTGACTATTCTGAAACAAACGAAGTATGTAAAGATAATGGCTTTGTAGATGGAAAACCAGATTGGTTTTTTTTTCAATGCCATACAAGCCGGAAAGTAAAAGATGTTTATGAAAAATGCTTTTTCATCTGCTAATCTGTTCCGTCTTGTCCAGAGTTAAAATAGAAAAACCGTACATGCAATTGGATGCAAAATACATTGATTTGTCGAGTCGTCGTGGATAGTGGGTAGATTTCAAAAGCGAAACAGCATTTTAAATATTTAAATTTTTTTAGTTTTCAAGGGATTCATTTATAAAGCAAACTAATAGTGCTGTTTAGTTATACATATATTGTTATTGTGTTCTCAGCATATTTTAATTCCAGCACACTGAATAAATTAATTCATGCAGAAAGATATTTGGTTTATTAATGTTACATGTTGAGTAATTCAATGCAAATCACAAAGAATAAAGTAGCAATAAATTCTCAGCAAACGCATAAAAATTTACTTTACCATTTTTGGCGAAACATTTTATTTCATAGGAATTTATTAGTTACTATCAGAATTCTGATGTCAGACATCTGCAGAAGTATCTTTTGTGAAATTAAAAATTGTTCTTATTTTACTTCCTCATTTTAAAATTTATGCAGAGTATTTATATTCACTCACAATCACATCTCTTCTAGTCTTTGATCTAGATCCTCATTAGTACGGAACGTCATATCACGAAAAATGATTTTCTTTCAAATTTTGAATATTTATAGAACTCATACAGTTCATCAATTTTAATTTGTCAAAATGAGATGCCGGATAGCGAGAATAACCATTTTTGTTCCGAATGGGTATAAATAGTCCGTATGGTTGTTGATAGCCGGCACCTCATTGCAAAAGTCTCGCCGTAAAACTTTGTAGCAAAACACCCCTAAATTCACGTGCTTTTGACATTCCCTAACCCCTACTACAAAATGACAACATTTCTTCGCTTTTCGAGGGCCGCATCGGGATTCCGCACATAATTTTAGATTAGAAAAAGTTGTTTTAGGTTAACTTGGAACATTTTATTTATTAGAGCAAAACATTCATCCAACTGTATTGGTAAGTCCAATATATATATGTTTAATTATTATTACAATACATTGTAGTTTGCAATCCATCTTGTAATATTTTTAATATCAATGATTCAAAAAACGGTGCCGTTACATTTAACTTAGAGAAAATTCTCTTGTACACAAAGGAACACTCAAGAGACATAAGGATTAGCACTTGCACTTCTTTTTATCATATATAATAACAAACAAATTTTACCACATGACAAACAACGATTGTAGTAAAATACTTGTGTGTTAAACTCACCTGGAAGTAATTACTTTTCTTGCACGATATAATGCTAAATATTATCCGCAGAGCATTCATTTGTCATATTAACGTCGTCCTAACATGCTATCTAGCATAAAATTCTGCATGAATGCAATATGGTTTAGGCACACATTTCACAAACATACACACGACCCCATTTCGAGAATTACAGCATTAATGTGCGTCAACAGGGCATTAATTTCAGATCAGCCATGGACTTCTCGATTTGTTGGTAAAACCCGAGACCAATTATAAAATATCAAATTACACGCACAACCAAACCTATTGGCATATATACACATATGTATGTACATGTAATTACATTATTCTTCAAACCCATGCTTCCTATGTCGGATAATAAAAGGGAATTGTGCTTTCTATTTTGTTCTCGTCACCCATTGCTTCAATTCAATGCTGACTAAGGGAATCAACGTGCATGATCTAGTTTAGTAGTTGTATATTAAATAGTAATACCAAAACTGCATTAAATATTGCAAAAATGGTAGGATAAAAATTCTTGATATTTGATCAATTCGTTCTTTTAAAAGGAATTGAGACAATAGCTTGGCTTCCTCGCTTTTAATCTCCTCTCTTTCTGAGTCATTTTTCAGCTGCGCCAACTGCTTTCTTGCTTTCACCCACTGAACGTTGCAAACATAATTCACGGTTGAAAACTGAAGTAATGCGGCGAATACCTAGGATTACAAATACAAAAGAATGAAGAGCGTAGCTAAGCACAAGAGTTAATAAATATAATGTATGTTATATAAGGATAATTACCATTCCCATGCAAAATGAGGTCCATACGTCCAAAGCTTTTGCGTAGCTAGTCGGTTGTGTATTTTGATTTATGCCGTATATTAGTGTAACAATTGTTAGAATAGTCGTGACTCCCAAGCTGACCCTAGCTTCCACTGCAGTTGGTTCAAGTAAAAATGGCAACCAGGAAACTATCACCAGCATTGAACAGGGGACATAAATCTGGATCAAGTAGAAGCCGAATTCTCTTGCAAATTTGATTTGAAGCTGTAGGCAACTATAATTGTTAGTGCAAGTGGAGGTGGACCAATCTTTCAAAGTGAAGCGGGGCGTATTTAAACCACCTGCTAACATAATTGGATCATCACTTCGCCATAATAATAAAAGATCTCTTGTTCTAAACTGGTATGTAGTTATTATCTGTGTTTGACATGTTTGTACGTCCAAAGGATACGATCGGAGATTCATGGGGCACGATAAAACCAAACCTATTCGGTGGATTTGAAGAATTCTTCCATCAGGATATAACCATGCGTATTGATTTTCAGCCATAAGCTTATGGACATTCCCTGTTTTGTGAAGTTTTAAAAAACAAAACATTCGTTAAATACTGACTTAAAGTATGCAAGTATAATATTGAATGCTCGCACTGATTTTTCATCAATAAAACAGTGGCTTCCAAAATTTTGTCAGTTGAAGATACTTGAGATATGATATATTGTAACCTGTCAGAATCACCAAACGAATGCTTAACAATTGAAAAATTTGTGAAAATAATATTGATAATCATAAACATGCAACAAAGAACAAACTTACCTTTCAATAAGAGTGCACCTGCATTGTATGTCATCCACATCTAAACCCTCAATACATGCCTTTTTCATAAAATTCATGAAATATGATAAATTTAAAGGATTTTTGATGCAAACATTTTCATATAAAATATCACACTGTTTTCATATTACCTAGTTTCACTTCAACGTCCAGACCCCCATGCTCAAGGTCGAATTGTCCAATCATAGTATGCACCAAAAAGTCCCAAGTACTTGCTCTTTTCGTCGGTTTACGTTGACATCCTCGTAATCTTCGATAGGAGTTGTGGCTTCTTTTTCTGTATTAAGTGCTCTGGCATGGTGTGTTTTAGTAACTCGAAATTCGTTAAGTGATGAAAGCAAATAAGAAGTAGACAACTCCTATTCCGAAGATTATGAGCGATGTCACGTAAGACCTACGAAGAGCAAAAGTACTTGATGACTTTTTGTTGCATACTATGATCGGACAATTCGAATTGAATAAAATGTGGTCTAGGACCGGTTGAAGGTAAACTAGTAATACGAATAACAGTGGATATTTATATGAAAAATGTTTCATCAAAATCCTTTAATTCATCATTAAATAAACAGTTCATGAAAAAGGCATTATTTGAGGAAGTTTTATTATGTGGATTGACAATTACAATGCGAGTACAGTGACAAAATAACATTTACATTGAATTAATGGACCCCAGGTAAGTTCAGTTTCAAATTTGTTGCAAGACTTTTAACCTATGCATATTATCACAATATTATTTTCACAAATTTTTTTCATATTTCTTAAGCATTCGTTTGGTGATTCTGACAGGTTACAATATAATCATATATCTCAGCTATATTCAGTATCTTCAACTGAGAACAAAATTTTGGAAGCCCACTGTTTTATTTAAGAATGAAAAATCAGTGCGAGCGTTCAATAAGCTTACGATATTATACTTGCATATCACTTTAAGTCAGTATTTAACGAATGTTTTGATTTTTAAAACTTCACAACACAGGGAATGTCCATAAGTTATGGCTGAAAATCAATACGCATGGTTATATCCTGATGGAAAAATTCTTCAAATCCACGAATAGGTTTTTTTATCGTGCCCATGAATCTCCGATCGTATCCTTTGGACGTACAAACATGTCCAACACAGATAATAACTACATACCAGTTTAGAACAAGAGATCTTTTATTATCATGGCGAAGTGATAATCCAATTATGTTAGCAGGTGGTTTAAATACGCCCCGCTTCACTTTGAAGGATTTTACGCCTCCACATGCACTTACAAAGAGCCGACAGGCAATTATAGTTGTACAGCTTCAAATCAAATTTGCAAAGAGAATTCGTTTCTACTTGATCCAGATTTATGTCCCCTGTTCAATGCTGGTGATAGTTTCCTGGTTGCCATTTTTATTGGAACCAACTGCAGTGGAAGCTAGGGTCAGCTTGGGAGTCACGACTATTCTAACAATTGTTACACTAATATACGGTATAAATCAAAATACACCACCGACTAGCTACGCAAAAGCTTTGGACGTATGGACGTCATTTTACATGGGAATGGTATTTGTCATTACTTTGTACATATGTACATTATATTTATTAACTCTTCTGCATTTGTAATTTCTTTTGTATTTGTAATCCTAGGTATTCGCCGCGTTACTTCAGTTTTCAAGCGTGAATTATGTTTGCAACGTTCAGTGGGTGAAAGCAGAAAAGCAGTTGGCGCAGCAGAAAAATGACTCAAAAAGAGAGGAGATTAAAAGTGAGGAAGCCAAGCTATTGTCTCAATTCCTTGTTAAAAGGAAACGAATTGATCAAAATATCAAGAATTGTTTATCCTACCATTTTTGCAATTTTTAATGCAGTTTATTGGTATTACTATTTAATATACAACTACTAAACTAGATCATGCACGTTGATTCCCTAAGTCAGTATTGAATAAAAGCAACGGGCGACGAGAACAAAATAGAAAAGCACAACTCCCTTTATTATCCGACATAGGAAGCAAGGTTTGTAGAATAATGTAATTACATGTACATGCATATGTGTGTATATGCCAATATGGTTTGGTTGTGCGCGTAATTTGATAGTTTATAATTGGTCTCGGGTGTTTACCAACAAATCGAAGAATTCCATGAGCTCGATCTAGAAATTAATGCCCTGTTGAACGCACATTAATGCTGTAATTCTCGAAATGGGGTTCGTGTATGTTTGTGAAATGTTTGCCTTAACCATATTGCATTCATGCAGACTTTTATGCTAGATAGCATGTTAGGACGACGTTAATATGATAAATGAATGCTCTGCGGATAATATTTAGCATTATATCGTGCAAGAAAAGTAATTACTTCCAGGTGAGTTTAACACACAAGTATTTTACTACAATCGTTGTTTGTCATGTGGTAAATATTTGTTTGTTTATTATATATGATAAAAAGAAGTGCAAGTGCTGAATCCTTATGTCTCTTGAGTGTTCCTTTGTGTACCAGAGGAATTTTCTCTAAGTTAAATGTAACGGCACCGTTTTTTGAATCATTGATATTAAAATATTACAAGATGGATTGCAACTACAATGTATTGTAATAATAATTAACATATTATATTTGGACTTACCAATACAGTTGGAGTTGAATGTTTTGCTCTTAATAAATAAAATGTTCCTGCTTAACCTAAAACAACTTTTTCTAATCTAAAATTATGTGCGGAATCCGATGCGGCCCACCGAAAAGCGAAGAAATGTTGTCATTTTGTAGTAGGGTTAGGGGAATGTCAAAAGCACCGTGAATTTAGGGGTGATTTTTGCTAAACGTTTTACGGCGAGACTTTTGCAATGAGGTGCCGGCTATCAACAACCATACGACTATTTAGTACCCTTTTCGGAACAAAATGGTTATTCTCGCTATCCGGCATCTCATTTTGACAAATTAAAATTGATGAACTGTATGAGTTCTATAAATATTCAAAATTTGAAAGAAAATCATTTTTCGTGATATGACGTTCCGTACTAATGAGGATCTAGTCAAAGACTAGAAGAGATGTGATTGTGAGTGAATATAAATACTCTGCATAAATTTTAAAATGAGGAAGTAAATAAGAACAATTTTAATTTCCACAAAAGATACTTCTGCAGATGTCTGACATCAGAATTCTGATGTAACTAATAAATTCCCTATGAAATAAAATGTTTTCCCAAAATGGTAAATAAATTTTTATGGCGTTTGCTGAGAATTTATTCTACTTTATTCTTTGTGATTTGCATTGCATTACTCAACATGTAACATTTAATAACCAAATATCTTTCTGCATGAATAATTTATTCAGTGTGCTGGAATTAAAATATGCTGAGAAACAATAACAATATATGTATAACTAAACAGCACTATTAGTTTGCTTTATAAATGAATCCTTGAAAACTAAAAAATATAAATATTAAAATGCTGTTTCGCTTTTTAAATCTACACTATCCACGACGACTCAAAAAATCAATGTATTTTGCATCAATTGCATGTACGGTTTTCCTATTTTAACTCTGACAAGCTGACAAGATGCCAGATGAAAAAGCACTTATCATAAACATCTTTTACTTCCGGCTTGTATGGATTGAAAAAAACACCAATCTGGTTTCCAATCTACAAAGCCATATTTTACATACTTCGTTTGTTCAGAATAGTCAGAGGGTTTCACACAAAGGATTGCTCGCTAGTCGCAACTCATAAGCAATGCACAGTGTCGTAAATATATGTTTTGACCATTACATTACACTCCATTTCTACTCATCACGAAAAGGGAAATGGAGACATTAAACATGCCATCGTTACAAATAAAGAGAAGCCTCCTCCTGTATGCCCAGTCATTCTTTGTCATGTCATTCATACAGTCATAAGTTTAAGTTCTCGTGTAAACTCAGCATGCTTCTCAACATTATAAGCGTAATTTTTTTTTGCTTTCTTCCGTTTAACGAATTCGAGTTACTCTCAATACACCCCACATCCAACGACCGGAGACGCGTATACAGAAAAAGAAGCCACAACTCCTATCGAAGATTACGAGGATGTCAACGTAAGACCTACGAAAAGAAGAGTGCTTGACAGACTTTTTGGTGCCGACTATGATTGTACAATTCGACCCCCTGGAATAAATGGATCTGGACCGATTGAAGTGAAACTAGGTAATATGAATAACAGTGTGATATCTGATATCAAAATGTTTGCATCAAAATCCTATAATTTATTACTATTTCATGAAATTTTCATGAAAAAGGTATGAAATTTGATGTATATTCTTTAGTATTCAATAATGTTTGCTTACCACGGTCGATATTATTTGAGGAAACCGCGTGAACGACGGGCCCTGCGAATTTTTTACGGGTGTAAAATTACTAAATAAAGCACAAATATCTCAAATTAAAAATAAGTTTGAAATACTTGATATCACCTCTGGGTAGAAAGCAAATAACTCGATCTATGTGATCTTGTAAGCAGTTTAGTTAAGAGATTTTCCAGTGCTGCGTAATTTCAATCACATTCGTGTGCATTAAAGGAGGTCATGTAAGCTCAATTTTGTTTGCCCTGATATTATACTAATTAAAAGAACATTTCTGCGGTTTGACTTTAAGAGAAAGTTGGCATGTTTAGGTTTTTTCTCTATTACAATTACGAAAAGTATTATTTTTACAGTAAATACATGAAATTTATTTTATTATTGCAATTTTATAGTAATACTCAAATTATATTTTGAAATAAAGTTAAGCAGATGGTAAACCGTCTGAAAAATATGAAATGGTTTAACTATATTACGTTGGCGATTCAATCGTTAGACTAAACTCTGTAAAGCAACAATGAATTTGTAAGATTATCCAGAAGAAGACTCAAATACTGGATTTGAAATCCTTTCCTCATAACAATAAGTGAACCCACAGACACTGCAATAGGTCGTTGTGATAGTCCTTGTCTTTGGATTTTCTTATTTATAGTTAACAAATAAGTGTTGGTTCCCTTTGTCTTGGAAATGTAACCATTTTTCCACTTGCCTACCAACTCTTTAGACAGTTCAAAAATTACCACGGACTCCACAATTAGTATAAATGATAAAGCAATTATAGCAGCTGCCAGGGTAGGAAATAGCAAACAGCGATATCTCCTTCGTGTAGCCATTAATTGAGACCCAGAGTATAACAACAGTAGCAACGTGTCCGACTACCAAAAGAAGTCCCGTCACGCGACCTTCTGTTTTCTCCAGAACGGTGTCCAATATTCTCAGCTGGTTGTAATATTTATTGGGTCCCTTGCCTACTTTAATCAGAACTCTAAGCAAATTCGCAACCGTTTGGACCTGAACTGCCATAATTCCCAGAACCAAACCGAATGTCCGGGTTTCTTCAAATGTTGCGAAGACTATACACAACAATCGAAATAGATGTGGAAGTATAATATGTTGAACTACTTCTCGTTCTTTTGGGTCGGGCAGAATATGCGTTTCAAAAATGTAGTTGACTTGGTCCAGATTAAACAGCATGCATAATAGTGTAACAAAGAGAGGACTGATGCCTGTCAATATTTCAAGTGTACACATTGTCCATCCCATTATATCGAGCTGTCCCTTAGATGCAGTGTTTGGAAATTCTGAAAGTTTTCAAACATAACCATTAGACTCTATGTATGTATTTTCAGAATATGATGGCTTTTTACCTTTCTGCAACTTTTCAGCTACGTTATACAGTTCAGAATAAACGGTTCCAAATAAAGGGTTGATGATTATACTCAAACCAAGGCACAAAAGATCAGCAGCTAGTATTCCAATGTAAATGGCGGTTTGAATTATGATGTAGATCCATTGGGAAAGTAAGCTTCCCGGAATACGGCGTACACTGATATCATTGCAAATAAAAAATGCAACGTGTGCCGTTAACCATGATCTGTGCTTCCAACCCAATTTGTCGACTGTCAATACTTGAGTTTTGCAATCGATATGACAAGGTGCACAATACATGTATCCAAAAGCATATTTATGAATTTCCAACGCTTTCAAAGCTAAATTTGTAGCCATGTTGGAAATTATCAGAGCCAACACGTAGCCTCGTTTACCAGGGACTAAACCAGAGTCTGGTATTTTAACTTGCCAAAAAGTGTGTAGAATCGATTTTATTTTAAAAATGGTTTTAATACAACTATTTTAATCGAATTCAAATGTTATTTGCCAATCCATATGCATATCAATATAATATCCATCAAATATTTAAGCCTACCTTTTTTTTACATGAAATGAAACATAGATTTTTACCAGAACTTTATGTTTCCAAATGGTAGCATGTGCCAGAAAATTCGCTATTTAAAAAAAAATCAATATTTGGAAGTTGAATGTGCTAACGATTTATTCAGCACACTTTGGCATATTGTAAAACAAGACATTTTAGAAATATTTTGTGGTTTCTGGTAAATTTGTCGAAGGTGTTTATGTGACGAATGCCTAAAACTGGGTACTTGAGTAGCCTAACATATGCTTTCGAATAAACATAACAATCGAGAATAGCCTGTTAACAGGCTATTTCGACTGCATATCAATAGATCTAGTGAGATTCAAGCATTTTAATATCAGACAGTGTTTAAATTTTGGTAAGTTCAACTTAATAAAGCTTTCCCCTGCCAATTAAAAGCTTCACAAGCAAATCGTCTAATATATTATTTAGTTCCTAGGCTGTCGAATCTATGACAAAACACAAAAATCCACGTATCTCACGTTAAAAAAAATATTCGAGTATGTGCAAAAATGCAAAAGAATTAGCCTGCTAACTTTATTAGTTTCGGAGAAAATTTGCTTTCGTCCCGGAATTTTGGAAAACACTACAGCATCAACACAGGGGCACTTGGGTACACCAACTTTTTAGGATTGGATTAGGGGTTTCACTTCTTGGAGTAAATGATGAACATATTTATTTTTGTTAACCTGAGACACGTGGATTTTGTGTGTTCAATTGACATAGAGTTCGACATGTGCAGACTTATTCAGAAATAAATTTATCTTGTGCTTGTGCATGAAATGCATGATGGAAATAAAATGCTTTGTTTAGTTCAGAAGGATACTTTGGTAGTTTAAAGAGTTATTTTTTCTTCACAAAAAAAACTCGAAAGAAGCTATTATGAATTTTAAAAAGTAGAAGTACTTTTGAAGCCTGATTTTTATATTTATTAAAACCAATGCAAATATGATTTTTCTTCTTCACATTACACCTTCTTATAAACCTGTAAGGGCCTACTAAGGTTAAAAACATGCAAATATGCAAAGCAGCGAGCAATACGCCAGGCATTTTATTCTTCTTCCACAGATCGTCATTTATATCCAAACTCTATTTAGATATTCGAAAACCCGACAGATCAATCACCTCACATGTAATATGCAATATATCATTCTGAAACAACTGAAACACGGCTGAAAGTTTGACAAATGACATGACATGAGTTAAAGAGTTAAAAAGCTATACGTAATCCCTAATTGGGCACGTGATATGGAAATTAGAAGAGTTCTCCTAAAAATAGCAAATTTTGCTTTTATGTTTAACAAAGAGAGAGTGGAACGGCATCATAAAAACAAAAAACCAACAACAAAGGTCAACTACATTTTTGTTTTTAATTCGGTTGTATTTTGAAACCCTGAATCAGTATTCAACCCCCAAGACTACACATTATTTAATTATGGTTATTAAGTTACGGTTTATCAGCAAAATGATGATTCAATTTATCTAAGGATCTCGGAAAACCATTACGAAATTGCAAATTCAATCTGTTTTTCCCAGTCTCTAAACAATCTGATTGATTACTTCTGTAGGGGGGAAATCAAATATTCTGGATTTCCCTTTCATGGACTTCATGGTATGTAGTTACCATGCAAGCTGTTCATATTTCGATCCTTATATTTCAGCGGTGACTTCCTTGAAATTGAATAACTAATCTTATGTGGATTAAAGTATACCGTATATGCTATAATTAGTTTTTAAAGCTTTAAATGTTAATAAATGGTAATTACAAACCTAAATGCTAGATTGTCAATATGTTTTTCTATTATATACTCATTAATTCCAGATTAATTTAGTTCATAACTAAAATAAAATATATTTTTTAAATGACTTGCTCATGTGAAGTTCAACAATTGATTAACAATTGCTGTTGTGGATCAATAATTCATCAATTGAAACTGAATTTAAAATGGTAATAGGTGTAAGCATATGCAGTAATCTCAAATACCAAATCACAGTCTCTCAACAACCTATGTAAAAATTAACTAAATGGCTTACGAAAAACATTCTGCACACGCTCAAATTGCTCATGAAAAATGACTTAATTAATAAAGTACGTAGTGCATTCCCAAATGTGTGAAACTTAAATCTGCAATGATATTTTACTTTGAAAATTCTTACGTAGAAAATACTTCTATGCTACACGTAGTAACAGAGTAGTAGACAATTGTTCGCTGTTTTCGAATGAATCTTGAGTATCAATCTTCTGAATCAAAGGTAATGTTGTTTTCTGAAAGGTGTGAAGAAGACAGTCGTTGAAGTTAAGCATTGCTGGGGGTATTTCCACTAATTATTTACATCGTGACTACTTCTATTGTTAAAATTATCAGACACATGCATAGTTATTGGCCAGCTATTAAAATTCATCATGACGATGACGTAATTTCCAAAATGTTAACATTCGAAACCGTAGACGTGCAATTCTCTCTACTCTGTATTAGGTTGGGGACTTTGTGAGAGTATGCAGTTCCAAGGATAAAATTAAATAATGTTTGTCATTATCGATGTATATACGTACTAGAACTTGCCCGTTCTAAAAAATGAAAACCTATTTGTCCCTCCACTCAGGAATGTCGAGTCATGCTGTACTTTAACGCTATTATGTTTTAAGCAACAGCTGTTTCAAGTTAATTGAAGGTTAGGTTGATGACATCGGGTTGAATACATGTGTAAATTAAACAGAATATTTCAGTAAGTCGACTTTGTCCGATTGTGTCACATTTTTTGCTGAAAGTTTCAATTCATTATGTAATAACTTATTACTAATAAGTATAGATGAAATCATTTCATATTACTTAATTTGAAATGAGTGCCCTAAGAATTCCAGAGATGGTACAATATGACTCTGCCAATATATTTATGTCGGAACTGAAAGTTGATTTAACATATAGGTGTGATAAACTTAGCTGCTGAATTTCTTCGGAACTGTCACATGAAGCTTGAAAACCTGCATTTCGTGTTTTAAAACATCGTAACAGCTAAACAAAATTTTTATCAGATGAAACTGTCCAATTTGATGTAAATTTTGAGTTTGTAGGTATTATGAAAGCAAACGAAGCTGAGCTCGCCAAAATATACGAGCCACAAAACGAGATTGTTAGAAAGAGTGAATGATAATTTATAACGTGATGCTGATGATGACTAAGTTTTGCATGAGTTATAAAGGAAAACTTATCAACTAACCTACCCACTATACCATCGCTACCTTTGAAATGGACCACCTACTTTGTGTGTGTAAGATGTGTATCATGTACAGTGCTGATTATAGTTGCTTATCTGATTTAACTCCTTGCTGCTATTAAACTACCAAAGATAAAGAACAATAAACTACGGGGAAAATTGGATATTGTTGGCGGACCATAACGAGTGAGAGAAAAACTGCGTGGCTGGAGACATAAAGCAATAGCGACTATTATGATCAAATATAAGCCGCTCTATATGCTAGTTAAATCTGTGACGGAGGAATTTATTTGATGTCACAACGAATATTTGGTTCGGCTTACAACAACCTGTACTTAATTATTAAATTTAGTTTCGTGATAAAGAGTAGAACCAGGTAATTAACATTAAAGTATCAAATGTTGGATTGTCAGAGAAATAAGTTATATTAACGTCTGTAATAAAACGGTTAGCGAAATGAGAACTGGTAGTTTTAAAACCCCTTCATAACACTTCAATGATTCTGAATTTTATTGTATTATGAGTAGCATAAATGTGAGCAATAAAAAAGGTAAGCGTTTAAGTAGTAATGCTACCCAGAGATTTTAATTTCTTCTCTAAGAATTTAATAAAAGTTTTTTTTTTGCTAGATTGAGGACACGGGAATTCTTTCCAGTAATGTATACAATATCTTTTTGACATTGTAAAACTTAAATAAAATTATTCAGTCTAGACCAACTGCAATAAAAATACACTTATAGATTAGAAGAGTCATGTTTCTTCGTGGACTGGTCATGCTCGCCTGTTGAAAGGGGTAGAAATTGCTGATTTTTTTCGTTTTTATTGTAAGAAAGGTAACCTCCAATTTGGACTGCAAATCCCAACCAAATAAAAACTCCCAATAGAATGTATCCAGCAGCAGAAATTCCTTTTATTACTTTTAATTGAGCTATAAAACTAGAATCAATCCGAGCCCACTGCTTAAACCAAAGTATGGGAAAATAAATAGTCGGTACGTCTTTGAGAAGCCTGAAAACAAAAAAAAAGAAAGTTTTCTGGTTTTATGTCCTGCCTTACACTGAATAACAGTGTAGCAATGTTTCAACTTACCGGTATTCTGGATGTGACTCCAGCAACAAGTTAATTTGCATTGAAGCTTCTACTTGAAGTGGAATTCCAGTTTTCTAGTGTGTAATTTAGGATTTTTATGATACTTTATGACCATAATTTCTATAACACGTGGTTGTATTACTTAAACAAATTTATTTGTGGTTACCTCCTCTAAATCAAGAAACATTTCATGAATACTCTTGTTGGGTTTCATTCCATGAACTGCACGACGATATGAAGGGTCCGCATGGTAAAAATGAGGAAAGGAAACAAAAGCAGGGGCATTCCATCTTAAATTAAAAAAAGGATAATGAGCTAATTTTTTTGTACTTAAAAATATATATATAAAAAATGATTAATAATTACTTGCAACTCGACACATCAATCATCCCTTTTGGTGGACATTTCCCCGAGCTACAAAAACATCCAGCATCCGTGTTCTCTACGGAGTTGTCTAACATGTTCTCATCGCCCATATAACGATATCCTGTCAACCCGTTATTAAATACTTTTTCTTTAAAAGGGAGGGTTATGGTGCGACAGATGTCCGTGCTGAAAATCGAAATACTGTCCTTTTTAGGGTTTGGAGGAAACAAATCACCGGCAGACCCCTTGATATAGTTACAATTCGATTGATATCCGCGGCTTTCATTGTTATAGTTCCACTTGGCCATTTTCCCAAAATTTCGAATGTGCCCTTTTCCAGTGTACATGTTGAACACGCCATCATAAGTTGCAGAATTATTTCTCTAAATTATGGAATTACGTGTGAGTGAAATAATAATAGGAAATATCAAGTATTTTTTTATGTTATTAGTTTTACTGTATAAAACCATCCAAATTTATCAAAAGGAATGGCAGTGGGAAGCAGGGAGTCGGGTAAAATTGCAGCTAGCTCCAAGAGCGGGTCCTCATAGCCTTCAAATGTCAGTTCACGAACAGATTTTTTAACATGAAGGCTTGTGTCAAACAGAGCCATGGCCATGGCTAAAGATCTTTTCATAAAATGTGGATACTTCCGTATAGAAAACGCTGCTGCCTATGTAAAACAATTCAGTTTGTTGAAAAGTAGTACAATGAACGAATGCGGGCGTACCACTGCTGGTGCATTTAAAGTTGTTATAATATCATCCAGCGATCCATCAGATAAGGAAGGATCAAAATGCCAAGTTTTGTTTTGTAGAAATGTCACCGTGTTGTTAGCATCATTCCACTGTTGGACTATTTTTCTTTGCTGTTCTCTTTAATTAAATGTATACTATTAGTAAATCAATTAAAAAGTGTCATTCTTACCATAAATTCAAACATGCACCACCTGAACACATACGGACCCGTTTCAACAAACTTGGGCATCCTCAATTTGACATCTGGATTATTCAGATCGGCGGGGTTAGTCCAGTTAAAAAAATAAACTTCAAGGTATACCGGGACGGGAATATTGTTCCAAATCTCAAAACTTTGAGATCCGGGGGTCAGAATAAGATTCTGTATCACAAATATAAATTGTATGCATAAAAAACCTTTCTAACTTAATTTAAACAGTATAACTTTAAAACTTTTAGATGTACCTGGTGCAAAACAAAATCGAAAATATCTTGCCATAGTATCAAGATTACTGTGGTTGTTGTGGATAAAAACACTCCAAAGAGAGTCAGAAAAAATTGATTTGTGAAAATCATTTTTAGATACTGTGAGGTCTCGTTCTCAGCGATTTACAAGTTTTACGTAAATCTCTTTTTACTTTGCTTTATGCAGAATGATAAGCACTTCTGTGCAAGTATTTGGGTCAAAAATGATTTGACTAAGAGTTCTCATTGTCTGTAAAATGGACAGTGAATGAAAATAGACTGAGGGTTGAGCATTTCTCGATGCTCAACTCAATTTCCAACTCGACCAGCTCCTATATAAAGGGCAGGAAAAGTGGAAGTCGATAGCAGTTGTATTTCCGATTTGAACCAGATACTTCCTAGTTTTGGCTAGAGGTTGTGGCAGCTCTGCGAGTTCGCTCCAGACATGCGTAGTTATAGGTCTGACTCCTGTTGAGCTAACTCCAGGTTAAACATGGTTCAAGTTGACCCTTAGATCCTTGCCATTTGCATTTGATCTAGTCTACTTTGTGGGTTGAGCTCGCTCCTCATAACGTTAGTTAAGTTCTTTGTGGAAGAAGCTGACTTTGTCAGATTCCCACTTCCTCAACATCCGTTAATCCCTTGTGGAATGAGAGTCATATAGAAAGCCAAAAGCAATCTATTGTGTATTTCTCACTTTATTTACCATCATTACTTTGCATACATTTTTAGCATTGCACCAGTCGGGGCTATTTACATTTAAGAACAACTTAATTCTCTACTAGCGAGCAAGCTATTTAGAAAGAACCTGGAGAGGTTTTGGGTCACTCATTTGCAAACGCATTTAACACTCCCAAGTAACCTCACAATACCTATGCCACTTTCCGTTCCAATCGAAAGCCTGTCTGATCCAGTCGATTCAGAGGAGTTGAATTTATATATGCATGTGAAATTATACTTTGACATTGAGATGGAAAATAAAAAACTCTTTAGTGTAATTAAGTAATAAAATATAATTGCAAGTGTTTTGCATCAGAGTATACTTGTCGGCTCTGCAATACGCTGTTTATGGTAGGCACGAAGAAGAATCGCAAACTCAGAAACAAACCAGCCAGACTGGATTTGCAGAACTCAAGAAATAATAGCGCAGTTAGTCTTTAGCTAAGCTTCCACCCAGTTCGATTTTCTTTTGTTCTAAAAAACAAAGCATCAAAGAAAAATGGAAAACCTTGAGAAGAGCAGTATTATGGAGAGTTTACCTGATTCGGATGGAGTCTCAAGTGACCCCACTGAAAGTCTTTACGATTTTGATTTGAATATCTTTTTAAGGACATGCAACAAAGAAACTGAGAATGGTATAAAGGGGGAAACTACTTTCGGTAAAATCGGAAACACATTTTGTACATAAAGCTGAAATAAAGTTTCTCTTATATTCATTAACAATTCGTTCATATTTACAGGGAAAATACCTGGTTGGCTCAATGGTTCCCTGATTCGAAATGGCCCTGGTGGTGTGGATAAATATGGAAAAGGCAAACTTACTCATTTTTTGGATGCACCTGGTCTGTTGCAAAAATATCAGTTGGAAAATGGGGAACTCACCTACACGTGCAGGTTCATACAAGGAAAGAGTTACAAGCAAAACCTGGCTGCACAACGACTTGTTTTGAGTGAGTTTGGAACCGTTGGGACCCCTGATCCTTGTCAAACAATAGTCTCTAGGTGAGAAAAGAAATAATTCAAGATTTGGGCTTTCCCCTACAGAAAAGCATATTCAGCAACGCCTATTTTTTTTTGCAGAATTTCATCTTTATTCGTTTCACCGATCGAAACAATCTTATCTGATAACGCAAATATAGGGATCATCCCATTCGGTGATGAAGCTTACTCCCTTGCAGAAGCACCGTTTGCTCACAGAATCAATTTGAAAAACCTGGAAACACTTGAGACGGTAAACAAAATCAAGAAAAGGAGATATCTTAAACATAGCCATAAATTTTATTGCAAAATTGCATTAATGATGTGTATTTTTTGCCAGATAAATGTTCACAATGAACTTGGTCTAATTCATCACACAGCACACCCTCACATTTGGAATAAAAAATATTATAACCTTGGATCCAAACTGGGCTTTCCACTACGACCTTGCTATGTGGTTGCAGAACTGGATTATAATGCTAAAACACCAAATATTCCTCAAAATAAAGCTTTCAAAAACCCGTTTGATCAACCAACTTCCAAGTCTCCTTGGTCTACTGCAAAAATAGTGGCAACCATTCCATCCCGGTGGCCTCTGAGGCTGGATATATGCATTCATTTGCTACCACTCAAAAACTACTTCATCATTATTGAGCAGCCATTATCCATCTGGATGCCAAAGTTTGCGGTTGATCAGTTAATGACAAGAAACCCATTGGTTTCAAGTCTCCAATTCTTTCCTGAAGAAGACACCTATTTTTACGTCGTTAGTCGAAATCAGGCACATCCCCAAAGTCGAGTATTTCGTGTTCCTGCTTTCTTTTACTTTCACACAATCAATGGGTTTGAGACGAAGGATGGAGAGGATGATATTATTTGTGGTAGATATTTGTTTTATGATGACGCTTCCGCAATTGATTCCCATGTACGTGGCTGCACTGGAGTAGGGTTGTTAATTTATACTATTTATATTTTACCAATAATAATTATTTAATCCAAGTTTTTTGTGGGAAAAGAATGCCAAACTAATCTGATTATGCCAAAATGCTCCATGCGACCAAACGATTCATTCTAAAAACAGCCAATGGCCAAGTAGCAGAATCTCAAATGATTGTGAATATTGGATGTGAAATGCCAAAAATCAACGTTGAGTTCAATGGATGCCATACAACTACTTTTACGCTATTTGTTCCGATGTTGCTGATGAAAATCCCGGCAGGTAAAAGTTCATCATTGACTTCAGAATTTAAGTTTAGGAAATTTTTTAACGATTATTTAATGATTCATAGCTAATCAAGGTGGATGTTGTAAACAATACTTTTAAAACTTGGAATGAACCAAATGCATTTGCAAGTGAGCGATTTCGTACCCGCCACCAAACTCAAAGGTACAAAATTACGACCATAATCAAACACTTGCGTTTGCATAATATTATCTGAAAATGAAATGATGCAGTTGTTCTTTACACAGGGTGAGGATGATGGTATCATTATGTCAATTATAACTTTACTCTGGTGAAAGCAGAGCCGGTCCAAACAGATCAACCCTTGTGATACTCAATGCGCGGAGTTTTGATACCATTGCAAAGGTAGACATTTTTAGCGAGTCGGCTATTCCAAAATGTTTCCATGGCTGGTTCTTTCCTGACAATTTCGATACAGAAAAAAAGACGACAGAAGACACTGATATTACATTTGAAATCCATGAAACAACATGAAGAAAAATGGTAAAACAGGAAATCCCAATTGGATATTATGATTTGATTGTGAGCATTTCTTTTAATGTTTCTTAATTCCGTATTTTTTGTTGGTATCTGAGAATTCGTTTCCTTAACTAAATTTTACGTAAAAATATTCGACAGTGAATTATGTGCTATAACATTTTATTGCCCAATTTTAACTGAAGTAGTTTTACTTAAAGGAAAGTTGGACGATCCATCTCCCTGTTATTGTAAGGAGAACAGCCTTTTGGTTTTGGTTGAAAAAAGAAAACACTTTAATAAAGACTATTGAATTCAATGAGATTTATCATGTAAAATGTCAGTCTGAACGCTGTTTGTATTTAATTTCAGCACAGGAATTATTCAATAATCAGTAGGTTTCCTGCTAACTAGATGCGTATTGGTAAAAAGTGAACAAGAACTAAATTTAGTTATTTTAAAAATTCAAAAACGAGCATAAAAAAGTTGTGTAGTAGTGAAAATGGAAAATACTATTATCCATCAAAATATGACCTGTTCTCTTAATTTTGGAAGTAGATTTTTCGTATTTAGAAAAGTACGTTAATATTAAGATGATAGAAGCTTTCAATTCTTTTCTTATCGGAGGGTTTTCGCATCATCTTTTTGCGAACTCAATTTACAGGCTGCAATTAATGCATAACAAATTAAAGTAAATAAACAAAAGGAAAATTGCTTGGAACGCACCTTCATGTTGCGGCTCAGCTTTCTCTTTGCTTCGTTTCTAAGCATTTTGGGTTTCAAATTTTCACACTCTACATATCGTTTATTGCCATTACAATTATTTAAGGTTTTAGACCTATTTGTGCTACCCTACTTCTAATTACCATCATTCACCTTGACGGACTAGTTTGCGAAGCACAGAATTCACTCCGCTAACCTGATATAAGAATTTAACATGATTAACCGCGGCAATTGTTGTGCTACGAAGCAAGTAGGCCTTATAACCGGATTCCAGCCTTTTAAACACGTTTGGAAACTGGAAGCTTTCTCTGATGAGTGTCCTGTAGCTGTCTGAACTTAATATAATGTCCTGGACAAAGAAACCTAATTATTCCAAATTCATTCTAGATAGTTCTATTGATTGATACTTACTAGTTGTGCAAATGTGTGTGCTCTGTCTTGCTTCACTATAATGTTTCCAATATTACAGGGTGAGGTGTATGGCATATGCAATCTACACAGCCAAAATTGGTCTTCATTGGAGTAGCCATGAAAAATAACGTTCGTAGGAATTTGTATATGGAATAAGCATATAAGCTAAGTACCTGATCAATTTATTATAGGTTAACAATCTATGTTATCACCTTAAATTATCTCACATATTGTACTGCCAGCGCGGATTAGAAAAAATCCAATTAGTTTTCATGATATACTCCTTAACTTAATGTATATGATTATTTCTTCTAAAACTGCGAGCTGTCTTCTGGATCTTATCTCTCTGGATTTTTTCTACAATTTATTGCAATCACTATTTTCTTGATGGTTAGTTATTAACTTGAAATTGCTAATGAGATGCAAACCTACTCATAAATTAAGGAATCATAACAGTACACAAATCTTACCGGCGTTCAATAATGTACAGATGACAAGCATCATGTTTCGTATGTTCACATTTCGCATTTTACAGTGTCATTTTTCTTATTTATGATTTCAAATTTAATTCCTTATTCTTCCATTTTCTTTCTCCCATTGCATTAGTTCTGAGCGCTTTTACATGGAATTGTAAAGTCCACAATCATATCCAAATTAATTTGATGACCCTATATTTCAGTTATATGAGATATTAAGCTAGAAATCTCAGCTAAATCATATCAAATATACACATTCTTGTTGTTTAGGCCACCGAAAGGAAAGTTTGCATTTACAATTATTATTACACACACACAAATGAATATCTCATATACTTGTAGGCATTTATAATATTATACAAGAACCAACGTCATCATACCTTATAGATGAAAAAATGGAATTTAAAATGAGCGATCTAGTAACAGTACTTTCAATTTAAATATTGACCTAAATTTTTATAATAAAACACGTTCTACGAAAGCCTTGCAACAAAATCGGGCCCATTCGCATAGTGGCTTGCTCATAAAACCGTTCAAAAGTGTGTCCATTCAGATGAAACTCATATGCACTCCAAAACCTTGAGCATATGTTAATTCATAGTGCCACAAGAAATGATTTAAATCGCGCTCCTTATCATTTGCTGGTTATCGAGACCGTAAAAGGTATGTATCAGAGCTCTGCAGAGCTTTTGACATGCCGAGGCACAACCAAGGGACGAATGCCGTCAATATAAGTAAGCTCAATTAATTTCATTCTGTAAGACCATTTCCAAGCATAGGTTCTGGAAAGCCACTAGTTTAAATCTTTTTAAAAGAACCTCGAATTACTGCGAAAGGTTGGTCAAAGTTTAACGCCTATAATGTATAAACTGAGATAGTGCACATGAATTAACTACTCAGGTTGTCGAATAAATTTGTTTCTCAAGGTTGTGACAGCTTTATATCCTAATACTAAATAACAATATAATTTGAATGCTAGGTTGCAAAACGATCCATTCAAACAAAAAAAACGATGTAACTTCAGTATGGATTTACATTTTGATTAGCTCTTAGATTCTAGCTGTAACACAGAAATTTAGGCGATACAATAAATGCGTATTGCTAGATTTTATTTAGGTTGACTCGACTTTTATTGACAATAGCAGAAATTTTAATGCAAGCTTTAAATCGCAAAACCGATATTAACAACACGCACGACCGATGTCTACAATGCTTTGATATTCTGCAAAAACAGACGAACAGCTTCCACTATGTTACAAACGCAAACGTGAAGTAAGGTAAAACACTTACATCGCACATTGCTACTATCTATTATTCCTTACCTATTGCAAATCTACTACTTACTATTGTTAGTTATTTTAATTACACTTGATTCTTTGAACGGAATCTAAATAAGCCATTAGATAATTGCTTTTGAAATTGTTTTGCTCCACCCAACCTCCACGCCACGGTGGCCC
>LJIJ01003044.1:0-21723 GCA_001718145.1 Orchesella cincta | reverse complement strand
GCTTGCATTTTTAAACTTTATAGACAACTAATGAGATTATGTACGCTTCAACAACTGATTTTTTTGCCACCTATATTGCTTTGCAACGCATTACTTTCATATCACAATATAATGCACTCTCCTAACTAATTTCTCAATAACTTTTACATCTTTTCCTATGCAATCGTTTAGCTGTCCGACTTTAAAACAATCGTAGTGCGGTACTTTTCGAACAGGCTAATAATCTTTTCAATTTTTTCAGCTGGTATTCACTCGAGAATTCGGTTAAACTTCCCGAGGATATTTGTCCAGAGGAACTTAATAACTATTACTGTGAAATGGGATTTAGAGATGGGGAGAGCATGAAAATACATTACCTGCTGAAAAAGCAATTAAACCTCAGGGTAGCGACTTATTCTTTGTTGACAATTTAACACCGTCCGATTTGTACTGTGCGTGGAAACGAGTGAAACGCAAACTATCAAATAAGCCAGATACCATGGGATTCCAAAATCTTTTCTAGATAAGCTAATGCCAATTCCAGCTTTCAATGAAGCACTACTAGTTGTAATTAAACAATCTTTTGAACTGGGTATTGTGCCAAATGAAATGAAGGTCGCAAGAGTAATACCCATTCCCAAAGTTAAAAACGCAAGTAAACCGTCGGAGTTCAGGCCAATCTCAATTACGTCAAATTTTCTTTTGCTCGAGGAAACTATTTATCACAGAAAGCTAGTTAAGTTTTTAGAGTCGGAAAACATTATAACAAATTCTCAATTTGGTTGTAGGAAAGGACATTCTACAGAATTAGCAATGATAGCAGTTGTAGAGCAGGTTTACAAGAATTTGGACAAAGGAATGGTGGCAGTGTTGTATCTATTGACATGCGAAAGGCTTTTGATTCCGTACCAAAGGGTCTGCTACTTAAGGATTTGAGAGTCGATGTAGAATTTCTGATTTTTGGTTAAGGAGTTATTTAGAAGACAGGAAACAGTTTGTTGAGGTGAATGGAGTTTGCTCAACGACGAGGGAGGTGCTTATTGGAGTGCCTGCAGGAAGTGTCTTGGGGCCAATTTTATTTGCTTTATACATTAATGATTTACCTTCAGTAGTTATAAATGGAGTACAGTAATATTTGTTGATGATTCAAACTTTTTATTTTTGGTTCCATGAAAAATTTAAAGGCCTTGGAAGATAATAAATTCGGACATGCGAAATGTCAGCAAATACTTTGAGGAAAAGCGTTTAACATTAAACAGTGACAAAACAAAATGATAACCTTGAGTTCAGCTAGAAAAATGAGCAAGCTTGATTCCTTCACATGTGTGGTGAACCAGGTATGTATTGAGAATTCAAAAACGATGAAATGTTTAGGGTTGACTTTTGATAGGTGCTTATCGTGGAGCAAACACATTGAAAACGTGTCAAAGGTGTGCTATATTCGTATCAGTGCTCTGTATAAAATAAGAAATTGTTTCAGTAAAGAGCAATTAAAAATGTTAGGGCAGTCGTTAGTATTGTCAATAATGAGTTATATGATAGTGGTAGTAGGAACTACTTGTGACAAATATTTGATAGCTCTTGATAAAATTGTACGCACTCTGGGGAGAATGATTTTAAGAGTTCGCAAGTTTGACCCTGTTGCAGAGAAGATTAGGTGGATTTAAAACTGATGTTTCCGAAGGAATTGTTTATGTACCGGTCTTGTGTACTTTTTACAGGCTGTGCAAAGTAATGATGTGCCATTTTTTAAGGATTATTTTGTAAAGAAGGGTGCTACAAATAATATATACTAGGGAACAAAACAACTATTATTGTAAGTTTAGACCGAAGTTGGAGGTTGGAAAGCGGACGTTTGAGTATAGAGCTGTAATGTTGTGGAATGGTTTGCCAGATATTGTCAAGAATGCACAAAGTTTAAATGTTTTTAAAGTCAAACTATGTAAGTATATTATGACGAAATGAACTGTGAAACGTTTGTACACTATAAAAGCTGTTGAAGTTGTAGTATTGAAACTTAATTATGCGATTTATTACTATTTAGTAATTTTTATACTACTATTAACTGTTTGTGTTATAAATGTTAATCAATGATGTAAGATAAGTGGATTTAATTTCGATATTGGTAATTTCCTATTCGTAGGGTTTTTTGTGAAAATTGGATTGAATGAGAGTTAAAAATAAACGTGACTATTATTATTATTATTATTAAAGCAACAACAGAAAGCTACCATTTTTTTGTGGCCGACGGTGGTATATTCCTCCCTGTATATGGCTTTGTCAAACGGCAAAGGCATCCTACTTTAACGTTCCCGTTTATACACATCTAAGGCTGAGCTAGAAGACTTTTCGTATGCGTACGCTTCTTCCCGAGTTGCTCAATAATAATCGATATCAGGAATCCGATACGTAAAGTCTTGCAGAAAGCAAACGCAGTGTATCGTCGGTCTCGCTCGACTAAACACGTTAGTTATTTGCAGGCTTGTATAATCCAACATTTTTCGACCCTGGATTATGGATTAATGCTTGACATTGTTTGGTTTAAGGATTATGGATTAATTGGCTAATTTTTCTGCAAAAATTAATCCAGGATTAGATTAATGCTATTCCAGATAGGCTGGATTAAGGATTATGGATTAAATAATCGGATTAATAATTGGATTAAAAGCAAACATTAACACAAAAAACTACAAGTAAACATATAAAACGGGGTTTATACATGATGGTTTCTATTTTTTGACAGTGTAACACAAATAAACTAATATCTGTTGCAAAATTCATCAAAGAAAACCATTGAATTAGCTTTAAAATTGCTGAGTTATCCTTGACTCGTCATCAGTCATTGTCGATTAGAAACATTTAGAGTACAAAAATTTAGATTTCTAACAGTAATACTGTAAACAGCAATTCAAACCAGTGTTTTGAAGAGATAGCTTATGTCTTACACGACGTGAATTCTTCAAAGAAACCGTGTCACGCACATTGAAATGCTTGAAAACAAATGTATATGCCAATTCTTCAGAAACAGAATTTTTTTTCACAAATTGTATGACTAAGTGGACAAATCAGTATAAAATTCAAAAAATTTTCGTAAATTTAGTGGTTTGATTAATCCCATATGGGATTTATTAATCTGATTAGTTTTACCCAAAACCCAATTACTTGGATTAAGGATTATATGATTTTGTCTAGACTGGGGGGATTAATGGATTACGGATTAATATAAGGCCAATTGAGTGTGGGATTGAGGATTAGGGATTAAAATTAATCCTTAATCCAATTAAAGGACTGAATTAGTTAATCCATGGATTATACAAGCCTGGTTATTTGCGTTGATAATTTCCTTTATAAGGACACAGTTTCTTCACACACCACATTCAGATAGCCTAGTTGAAAAAAACCATCAACAATTTGTTTCTTTTTATAGAAATTTCTCGTCAATCTTCAGGATTAGAGACGAAAACTTGTAAAAACCGTTTTTTGGAAAACCCAAAAGTAACAACTGCATTATGCTGAAAACTTTCTTAATCCTCGTGTTCCTTGATGTATTTAGTGGTCTCATTTGCTACTTTAGAAGAGAAAAACAAAACATTGCAGGTTTTTTTCGAGAATTTAAATTTCTAAGGTGTGTACAAGAAAACCGTTAGGGAAAACCGATTAAGGACTTGCTGCTTGGCAGTTCAATCTGTGCTTGTATATCTTGGAAGTTTGTTTAGCTGATATTTAAACGAACTAATTTCTTTCAATACCGCTTGCTCTTAAAAAAGTAGACTAGGCTATTGATCCAGTTTCAGAACATATTGTAGATATGTTTGGACAAAATTTATTTTTTAACACGGGAGAGATAAAAAATAACGCCTTAGTATCGAAAGGCGTGACTAGAGCAGCTTGACCGATCACGCAAGCAATTCAAGTAATATCTGCTTCGAAAACCTGCTGAACACAACATTTTACCAAGTAAAAGTTTATACCTGGTACTTGACGTGTTAAGTTCAGCTCAAACATACTTAAATATTTTAAAGGTACGACACAGAAAATTTGACATACTTACAGAAGCGAAATAATACTTTATGGTTGCACAGAAATGACCGATAACGAACGAACAGTTTTACGAGTTTGGGCAGAAATTTCTGTTTTGTATTTCCCTGGTTACGTTCGTGAAATGTCGCTAAAACAAGCACAGCTTTAATTTTTAGGAAAATTATTTTTGTGTGTGTATATTGTATGGAAGCGGCTGTCTAAACCTCCGAGAAAGTTAGCTACGATCAAATAAATTGATTGCTCTAATTAGAGCTTTCACAAAATATCGACCACTTTTAACGTGTGAAAGCCAACCATTTTGCAAAAACATTATTACACTTGCTAGCATTATATGAAACCAAGAACAACTGAATAATTTAAATTGCGTGTTGTGTGGTTTTTGAGTGCTTTGGCTGGCTTCTAAACAGCCGCAGCCCATATATGCTGGAACTGAACATCGCAATAGTTGACAGCTATTTTGAACATGTCCCAGACATGTTTTTACTGAATTCCAGACAGTCGACGCCCTGGCGAGATCGATTGTTGGTTTTCTCTTCTAATCGGGCTCAGTGCTCCTCAACACTGTAGAAGAAACACCGCAGTACTTAAGAACACGACAGGAACCATACTCTGACAAAAATAATTTCATGCAAACTGTTGCTGATCGTATCGGATTTAAAGCCACGACAAATTTCTCTCTATCACAAAACTTACTCCTTTTATAGAACACAAATTAAAGATATACAGCAGTTGGGGAACTATTATATAACGTTGCTTTGAACAAAACGTTTCCTGTAACTTTTACGCCCAAACCCTAAACTAAATCTGCGTCGGTGTTATATTTCTTCACTACAAAATCAAAACCAATTTTTAAAATGTTGAAAACCCGTAAAACAGTACGGAGTGTCGCCATGGTTTTTGCATTTTCTTTTTGCATGGCGGAAGTTCTCACTTGGGATTATAGTAACGAGATCTTCACTGGGCCTATTGATAAACTCATAGAAACGTTTAACATTCCAATAGAAGATTTAGATCCCCGGTTTTTATCATCAGCCCGATCCAAGGATGCAGTTCGAAACCCATTGAAAATTTGAATGAAATTCTTTCCCTTTTAAAGAATGTTTTGTGCACTTAACAAACTATAGAGGAATCGATCTATTGCCAACAGACACTCCGCTAATAATAAGACAACCCGAATTGGCGATTGCGAAAGGTTACTATAGATCTTACGAGTTGGTTCTTATTCCTAAAGGAACAACACTTCGACGAAAAGATTTTACCGGGTTTCACCCTCATTGTGTGCTTTCTGACTTCTTTTTCGGGGGCAATTCGGACCACCAGAACCCATGTTTGACTATGAGATTTACAAATTTTTCGGTAAAATCAAAAACACAAAATTGCCAAATCAGTATCGGACTTTACCCTCAAGAGTATCATCTTCCTGGGAATATTGATCTAAAAATGCCAGAAAACCTTAAGATAAAATTCACGTATTTAAGTGTGTTTGGTAGTTCGAAATTACATTTCGAACGCCCTGACACGCAACCGTCTGCAATACCTTTAAACATATTGATAATGGAAGACATTTACCGCAAGCGAGATAAAAAAACGCTTAAATCAATGCTTTCGTATTGGATAAAAAAAGTTTTAGATTACGGTAGACATGACATAAATAAAGATTTGTTCATGTTTCTAGAAACCAAGGAAATAAAATCGAGAGGAAAGTTTAGCTCAAAGATTATTTCTTCAAGTGCTGTGACTGCAAGATCTAAAGTTCATTTACATGCCCTTCAAAACATATGCTGGAAAATGAACGTTGAAGACATGCTTTCAAATATTAGAAGTTTTCACATAAAACCATATATTTGGTGGAGAAATCGTGCATTCGGAAAAGAGAATAAAAAAATCAAGCGTCTCACGCCAGAATGTAGTAGAAATCCTTATTTCATGGTCTGGCATCACCGTCATTTGAACTCCAAATTGTATGACAGAATCAGTGAGGAACAACTGGTTTATGACGCGGCGTTTAATATTGTGCAATTGATTTTGCCGAACAGTACCCATGACCACCATAGGACAGGCAAGTTTTTTCGGTTTGAATGTGTGGATATAGGTAAAAAAGACATTCAAGGCACTAAACGGGACGTGCCTATATACAAAGTGATATTGGTTGATCTGGAAATACTTGACAAGACTAGGTTCGTAAATAATCCATTGCAGATGAATAAACCGGTGCAAACACTAAAATTTCTAAGTTGTGGAAAACCACCCCAAAAGTCAGTGGGGTTTGAAGAATTTGTCAGCATCTACAGATGGCATGTTTGGTTGCTGATTGTTGTATTAATTCTTTGCATTTTTCCGCTCCTGTTCTATTTTGTTGAACAATTAAATGGAGCCATTCGAGCTAGATCAACAAAAATAGTTTACAACAGTTTTCAACAAGCTTGATTCTGCAGCGATTGTTATACTACTGGAAGAAGGTGAAGCTTTCGCAGACAGAAATCTACAATTTTCTTCGTTGAAATGGATGCTCGGCTCTCTTCTACTTGCGGGAACTGTGTTGAGCAACGCCTACAAATATGATAATGTTTATAATATTATTGCACCAAAAAACAACTTCCCTATCGACATTATAAACAGCTACTTTCTGACAACTTTACGGTACACACCATGATTTTCTGCATACTTGATCCTGACAGTTTATGGTCATGGTTACAGTTAAATTTGAGCCGTTTCACAACACAAAAATAACTTGTGAATGGTTATTGGGGGGTATGTTGAGTCGGAGGTCAGAAGATTATTTAGACTTGACGAGTTCAACAACGATGCAAACAGGGAGTACATGGCTACATCGAGGCTGCATCCTGGCATCCTACAAATTTTCATAGAGATTGCTCAAACAGTTTTTTTGATTCAGTTTGGGTACAGTTTTGAAGTTTGCTGAGAGGCAATGGGAACTCTATTATCAAACTGTAAGAGTTTGTAACAGGTCGGCACTAATTCTTCCGGAAGTGTTTGCATTACAAATGGCACAAAAATTGAGAAATCTGACGGACTAAAATATGTGTTTGTTGGCAAAGACATTCTATTGGCTGAGGTGATATCTAAATTTACAAAATGGATTCCTCTAAATATTTGGTACAAGATGGGACTTGTTGAAAGCTCGGGGATTTGGTTTTGGTGGAGTAAAGTGATTGGTTCTGCTAACAGACGTGTATCTGAGGAGGAGTATGCAGGGGCAATTGAGTTTGTCGTTGAAAAGCCAACAATGAGTGGAAATGTTGTTGTAATCTTTTATTTGTATTGCATAGTTTGTGGTCTTGGCATTTGTAGTTTTATAATGGAAGGATTTGTGATTCCAAAGATTTCTGCAAAATTAACCAAGATAAGACGTTGTTGGAATTATTTGAAGTTGCTGGAGTTGCACTCCTCAAACCAATTGGTGGTTGGATATGAAAAAGTTTCCAATACCGAAATCGTACTCGTGAGAAAGAGAGTGCAAACAAGTGATAACGGATGATGCAAGTTTTTAGCAAAAATTGTATATACATAAAATCAAAGTTTTTTGTGATATTCTTGGTTTTCAAAGATACTTTTCAAAGATGTAGTAGAAGAAATAAGTTGGATAGAAATAAATTAATGTAATTTATCAATTGTAACTTACTAATGAATGTACCAAAGTTTTACGTCCAAAAATTGATCTAAGATAAAATCAAATCCAATGTTTCACCGGAGTCAGCTCTTTCACAGAATAGGTTCAAACAAGCTCTGGAAACTGGAGCATGTTTTGATGAGATGAATCGGAATATCAATATCTACTATGAATACAAGGCAGTCAAACCCTATCAATTATCCTGAAAAATACAGAAATTTTAACTAATTTTGCTTGTATATCAGTTGGAAAGCCATGCTTTTTCGTGTCTCTTCCGCGGCTAAGAACTCCTACCTCCCGAATGTTGGATCCATCTTCAAAAAGACTCAAAAAGTTTAAAAAAGAAAAGATGGATGATTCAATCTCTGTGTCACAGTAGTTCTGAAGCGTGGCGAACCCATCCTCATCAACAGGGATACGCTTGCGACTATGCTCACTGCCCAACTTCGTCAGCGTCGCCTAAAGTAACGTAGAGCCTCACGGGAAAAAGCGAAGGAGCATCTAGATGAAAGCTAAGAAAATACTCACCTTTTCAATGTCAAAAAGGAGGAGAAGCAGATGGTCAAGTTTGCCTACTTTTTGGTAAGAATGATAATGCGAGCAGGGTGTGCCAGAAAATATTATCGTATTATACATATTATCCTAAGCGAATTGAGAAGGAAATTAGTGCGAAATTTTAAACAAGAATGAACATTTTGGATAAGGTTTTTGTAACAAACTGGCTTAATTTTGAAAATAAAATGAATCTCACAGGCATAAACAAGCATGATAAAGTTTTGAGTATGATAAAAGATTGTTTCAATTTTAAAAAAAAGTCATAAACAAGATTGTTAATCAAGATAAGATACATATTTATATTCAATTTATAAATGCACATGCTTACAAAAAATGTTTATATGTATAATTAATTACAATTGACATGATTACACTCAAATATTTCAATGGAATCCTACAAATTCTACGCATTTAAGAATTATAGTAGTTGAAGGTACAGGTGAGAATGATTTAACGGACATTAGGTGGACGAGGACCAACCCCTTGCGGAGCAACTGGTCTAGGACCGGCACCAGGAGCAGCATGTCGTGGGGCTCCATGTCCAGCTTGTAAGTGATGACGTGGAGCTCCGAACCGAGATAGTCCAGACCTGGGTTGGAGAAATGGGAGTGGTTGTCCAGGACGGCGAAAGCCTCCTCCAAACCCCTGCCTGCAAGGAGATGATGATGAGGTCCACCAGGAGCTACCTTGTTTCCCCTCTTCTTCTTCTTCCTTTGAATGTCTGATGCATCAATCATTGAACCTCGTCTGAGGTTGAGAACTTCAAACTCCTTCGGTAGGGCGAGATTCGCGTATTCCTCAGCTTTGATGCGGGAGTAGTACTGCCAAAAGATAATGGCGATGGAGACAACGCAGACAATGCAACTTCCAATATCTAAAAAAGTAGAATCATTTAGCCACGTTTTCCCGATCAAAAGAGTTGAATTCGAGGAAAACTTACGATCGAATAGAGGGCAACTTCATGAACGGCCAAGATAGAACAAGCCCAACCCTTGATCCGGATTCTTCCACTTTGCCACTTGCCATACTGTCTCCACCGCTTGTTCAGGTCTCGAGCTAGCTTTTTTTCAGATTCGCCAACCGTTCCGACTTTCCATCAACTAGCTCACAAGTCTGAATGTTGAAAAATATACTCAATTTACAGTTCGTACTCACAATTAATTACAAAAAATGTCATACCCTGTTGTGCACAATCCCATTCAGCACGTAATTCTCTGCGATTCCCCTGCTCATATAGTACATCTTCTTGGGGTCCTTGCGGAAAAGGTTGGCAGCTAGTTTATCTTAAGTGAAACATAATTCAGTTAATCAATGAACTCGTGCTCAAAATGAAAACTGAGATGATAAAGTTAACTTACGAGCATATAAGTCGGTGCCATTAAACTCCGTCGGAATTTCCCACAGCATCCACGCCCTCCGTTTTAGCTTCTCTTTCTCCTCATCATCTGCAGTCTCAGCAATCAAGTGAATATAGGACGTCAAGTAGTCCAACCGAAGGAGTAACTCTCGTCCCAGCGTGTTGGCACTCAGCCGCTTCTTGAAAATTCTCAATATTTTCTGGCTTCTTCCTCTGGAAGTTTAAATTGAGCTATTTTGTAGCACAACTCTTGTACAAATTTGCTGTTTGCTCCGCTCAGTCCCACAGTGAATGAACTCACAATTCTATGATCGGCATCCGCAGGTTCCAAATATCATTTGCAACCCTTCCTTCGCTGGGGTCCCATCCGTGAAGAATAGTCAAATTGTTATAATAAGGCGAATAGATATCATCAATCAGCGTTGTGTATGTGTCGTTGTCCTCAGGTTTTAACTTCATAATAAAACCCAACTGGTTGTAGAGGTTGTCCATATAAAACGTCTTCCAATTGAGTAAGAATGCCTCCGTCGCCTTCACCATTTTTATCTCCGGGACCCTCATTTCATCATTTCAACAGAGTAACCTTCTGGCCGAAGAAGTCCCAATTTTTTGCTTACTTTCCCCACCTCTTTCTCCGTCAACGAGAGGAAAAATCCGGAGTACATCCGTTTGGGCTGCTTGAGCTTTGGATTGGGGAGATCACTTTCCCTCACTCTTCCCAGCCCTTTGGCACAATTATGAATGAGATTCTCGCGACTCACTGTTGGATACTTGTTCACCAGCTCCTCAACCCACTCAGGAGTGCAGCAAGAGTCAGGAATTAGAGAAGTCTTGAGGAATCCGACCAGTCGTCCACAATGTCGATGTTTTTTGCCACAGCATTTTGCTGAAATTGATAATAGTCCCAAAAGTCATTGAGGACGCTGGGCTCGAAGATGCTGGCGTAAACTGGTGGATTGTTAAATCCGTGTCTTCCTGATAGCTGTAGTAGCCACTGGAGATTCCCTTCATCGAGAAGAAGATGATAACCACCAAGATGAACATGTAGAGAAAGCCGACGAGTAGATTGGTGATGCGGAACTTGAGAATGACAAAGCCAATCGGGGTGATGATCGTGAGGATGAAGATGACGAGAAGATAAGTCTGCTTGGTTAACACAATTCTCTTCTTTTTTCTGCCTACTCCGGTTAGCACCTCTGGCTCGTCATCTTCCAAGTATTTGTCGTCCTACAGGGAAACATTAAAAAATATGATATTAAGCCCCAAATCCGTGTTTAATTACAGCGCTGTGTGACAACAACAATGGGCTACCTCATCCTCGAAGATGTCTTCCTCTATATTCACCGCTGTCTGAGCAGGAGCCTGAGGTCGGAGTCCTGCTCCTTAGTAGCCATGTTAATGCCGTGAAGAACACAACATGCAACAGAACATGAAAGCTTCTAAAACGCAGCCACTAAAACTAAAAAGATGAATAATCCAAAACTTAGTTTCCATCAATCTACAAGCACCAGAAAGTGAGTATGACGCACCCCCAACGAAATCCACCCCCACGGGTTTGCTAAGGAAACTAGTTCCTAATCCGTCTGTTGTTAGCTTGTAAGATTTACATAATTTTAATGAACTTTGACTTATTATAATTTATGTAGATTGGTTCTTCCTTTGTTCGTCTTAGTATAAAAAGGGGCCCAACTTTGTATTGGGCATTCACTCATGCTTTGCTCGTAGAGAAGACATGAGCTCGAGAGAAGAATGTTAAATTCACTTTCGCTTTGCTCGTTGAAAGGATATAACCTGGAAAGAAGAGCCAGTCCACTGGTTGTTATTTTTGCTGAAAGTATTGCAATAAACACTGTAAAAATTGGAAACTTTGTTGTTTGTTTCTTATTTTGCTCCTTGGAACTTTGTTCTTTTTTGTTCATTCCAAAGCGGAACATTTAATTTCACCTGCAGTAAATGACTTCTAAAAAAACCATCATATCTTTAAAAAATATAGTCTGAAATAAACTTTTCCCATGTCGCAATTATTTGAGACCTTAATAAAACTAACGCAAGTAATATACTGAGTGTTTCTTTGAGACCGCTGACGTTGAACCCCGTAAGAAAACTTTAAACGAAGCATTGCAACCCATAGCATATAGCATTGATATATCGTTCTAAAAATATTTACTCGCTTCTACTTGTTCAGACAAGCATAACACTTGTTTTAAATTGTAATTGCCCAAAATCGTCCCCATTAATATCATTGTCTAAAACTCACTGTCTATTTCAGTTTCTAGTAAAGAAAGTTTTTTTATATTTAGATTCAGACCACGACAAGCTCCATCTAATATTCCGTCTTTGTGCCTACCGCATCATCAGCAGTATTATTGCCGTCTGCAGTTCGTCCAAAATCCACATGCTCAACCACTACATAATTCATGGTCTCCTGCGGTGTTGTGCCATGTTAAGTTAGGTGAGGATAACATGTAAAGTAATTTTGCGCCATCTCATTACTAGAAAATGACTTATGTGTTGAAAGAGGATGTAGTTTGTTGACATACTGCATACGGCAATACTGCTGATGATGCGATAGGCACAAAGACGGAATATTAGATAGATCTTGTCGCGGTCTGTTTAGATTGCAAGCGCGCAAAACAAATACATACATCGAATTCGCAAGAGGGCAACGATTTTAGTTCGAAGAATAATTTTAGTCCACTAATTTTAGAAGTCTAGCTTGACTTTTTTCATTTCCCTTTTCCACAAATTTTGCTATCATATAATTAGGGTTAATGAGCGCATAAATATTCACTAGTAGAAAGTTACCAGGGTAAACTCACTGACTTGATTTAGTTGTGAATCTGATTGTAGTAAGCTACTTCATCCCAGTTTTTAATTTTAACTGCGGCTATTGTTTTGATCGTCATGTAAATGTAAGCAACGATAAGACAAGATTATGAATAAAGTCAATAGTAGCATTGTTGTAGCCATTGCAAGAACGTATTGTATGTTACAATACTTTATTGGTCTGAAGACATGTATTTGTAGACGAATAAAAAACAGCATTTTCGATACTGAACTTATCAAATTAAATTATATTGTTTTCCGTTTTGGCCAAAATTTTCAATTATCGAGAACTGCCCAAACCTTTCATCAAGTAAAAGTTCTAAATGGACGTAAGCCTACGCAGTTTTTGAAATTCGTTATTTTAGAAAGCTTGATCTGTTGTGTTCGACATGAAATGCTCATTTAAACCGAGTATTATAGAGTTCCGATTCATCTATTTACTTTCATGGTAAAAAATTTATCTGCAATTGCAATAATAAACTTCCAAACCCGATTGGATTTTGCAAAACCAAAGCACAACAGCACCCATCTTTATTTTTTTGCATATGTATTTTCTTATATTAGAAAACGATCGAACTACCTTGCCTTATATTTAAAAATATCAAAACTATAGGACGGTGACCTTAAAACACTGCAAACCACAATACAAGGTAAGGCAAAAGAGCAATATCAGGAGTTAAGCTGAGCTCATCCTAAAAGATATTTTCATCACTATTAGCTACCCAATAACTTGAGGAAAATAATTAGGTTGTTATTCTGTAGGTTGTTTGTACTTATAGTAATTTAGGCAGCCACAATTCAACCATTTGTAATCTACTTCGAAATAAATTTAGTAGAATTACAAGCTTTCCTTCAGTCCACTTTTAACGAATATTGAATATGGTGTGATAGGCAACTTTGTACTCATTCGTATCAGTCAAAAATATAATCTTTTTTAAGCAGTAAAGTTTATTTCTTGATGGATAGCAAACAAACAGATAACCACAGTTATGTACATTTATTTCTTACACTATTATACAAAAATGAATGTAGATGCTATTCCCAAAATTGAAACATGTTATATAATAGGAATAAGGTTTTTTATTGCAGAATTACATTAGAGTTGCATTTTCATTGTATTACACACGTATTGTTAAAACCATTAAGTGAAATGGAATTGTAAGTTGCTAATGAATACAATGAACAAAAATGGCAATATGTCAAACAGATTGCTCTTATGTGCATCTGGTAGCACTTGCACTAGCAGATGGTAGTTACCCTCTGGTCATGTTCCGATTCCATCGTCCCAAGCAACTCGGCGGTTTGTTCTGAAAACACTGGCTTGAACATTTTACCTCTTTCTTTCTACAACAGCAAAACTGTTCACAGCTTTTGATATCGTTATAATCCAAATCCAGACTCGAACAACTTGGCAGATAAAAATTATTCGACACTCAATCACAAACACGAGAACAGTTAATATTTGAAAAAAGAAATGCAGATAAAACACAACTACAATATTATCTTCTATGGACAGTGCTTTTGCTGTAAATTCCTGCTCGGCCTTTGCAGACAATACGGTATCATTCCACGTATCTATTCGAAACTTCCATTCCTTCCACAAATGAATCAATCCAGATTGTACAATAGACGTGTACCGCAAATGGAAATTTCCAGGTGGTTTCTCTAAACCAAAAGTATTCAAAAATTGAAAGAGTACCCCGTATGGTCTTTTGCTTGTTGCTATGTTATCCTTACTTATTTGCTTTATTTTCAACAAAAAATGCAATTGTTTCACATTAGCACGTGTGTCCACAAACACGTCTTTTTGACATTTGGATATTTCATAGGTTCAACTTCATTTAACGCTTGTGCGGTTTTTACAATCGTGGAAAGTGCTTTCTCTGCTTCACTTGTGGAATAGTTTACTTGTTTTCGTATATATACTTCGGAAAACGTTAATTTAGCCGGTCCGAAATAGATTTCAAGAAATACCTTAACGCTATCTTTGGGTTCAGTTGAATAAGCATGTACCGAATGCTTAATAACTTCCCATGGCTCACGTGGGAGAGAAAACACTGTTAAGTTTTTGCTAAACATGTCTTCAAATGTTTCTAACTTTTTTAAAGGCAACGGAGAGGTCAGTTGGTCAATATTATTTCCTTGGTAGTTGATCGTAAGAAATAGTCCTGCAAGGATCCAGGCACCTGTTACCCATTGACATATATTAATGTCCGTCGATTGTCCCAGAAGAATCTTGAAGAAAGGCATTTTCGCACATATTCGGAGACTTGCTTTCGAACCATTCATGTAAAGCCAAATGAGGCTGCTTATGAGCAATCCACACGCAATGGCTATCCAAGTTGATAAGTCGTAGGCGCTAACGTATCCCGCTAACGACAACCAACCTTTTTCGGAAAACGGAGCGCAAGTAACAAACTCAATTGAATTGTAACGCAATGCCACAAGTGTAGGGTTTACAGTATATTCCCATAATGCAACGAAATCACGTTCCATCATTTACTTCGAAATGTGTCGATCGATTGGTTTAGGAAATATCATTTTAATTAAAATTGGGTCAATCTCGAACGAAGCTGCATTCCACTGACGAAGATAACTGTTAAAGGTAGATCGTGATTAAAGTTTGCAACGGTGACTACCTTTAGGGGAGATTGCCAACTCATGCGCTCCAATGACTCACGATTTTCACTATGACTGTTAAATTGGACTACCTCTTTCATCAAGTGTTTGTTGGATTGGAAACAGGTGATAAGTTTCTCAGTTTGTTTTGAGTGTTTAATACAGCGATCACGGAGCTCCGCGTATTTTAGAGACGTTTCAGCGCTGACTAACAAAGCAGTGTGTATGACGTTATAATTTTTGTAACCAGCTTTACGTTTAGATTTCTTAACCCAAAATAAAAGCACTGTGGGGTAAAAGTATAAGACTATATGACCTGAAATAATTTAAAGCTTGCTGAATATTTGCTTTCAACTAAAGCCAAAAGGTTTGTCTCCACTGTAATGTAAAATATACAGCATTTTAGAAAACGGCTCTTCTATATTCCCCCGATGTCATATATTGGATTAAACGCATTACTAGGCAATACAAACTGCTGGATACCGATTCCATCTGTGCACGGCCCGATTTAACATAGATTTGAACAAAACAAGTCAGTTTTGTGTGGCGGGAGACTGTCAAACATGAACCCGTTTTGAGATTGACTTACGTACGTTTTATGGTTACAATCTACATAATCTGAGCCGTCTGTTGATGTTTCTAGGTTCTTGTATCGGTTTTGGGACAAAATAATAGGTATCTGCAGTGGCTCGACGATGAAAACTTCCTTGTAGCCCTATATCAATTAAAATCAATGAAGGTTTTCGTCAAACTTGAACCAACTCTGATTACTACGATCCGGATAAATATGCTCTAAAAACGAGTATTCCATGTATGTAATTATGCTCTAAAAACAGGTAAAATATGTTGTTAAAACATCTGACTTTAGGGTTGCTTAACCCCAAAAATTTAAGTTAATTCCATCTAGTACCTAGTAACATAGTGCTAAATTAAAAATTTAATTTAAATTTATATATATATGCATTCTGAATTTAAAGACAGAGCATTTTATTACATGCATGTTAACTTCAAAGCGGTTAAAAAAAATTCTCGGGTTTTTTCAGTGCTTATTTGCATGCTTCAACCTCAAAAACCTTTTAAAATTTGATTTTGCATACAAAACACTCTAAAAATACCGAAATATCTGACAAATAAGGCAGTGTGCCATAAAACCCAAAATAGACGAAATAGACTGCAAAAACTTGTCACATGCTAAGCGACATATGTGTCAATTTGCAAACAAAAAGTATGCAAAGTCATAACAATCCGGACTGTACTGATTACTTACCTCGAAACGGTTGAGAATGATGTGCACTAAACAGTCCATGAACATATTCAGCGAATATTCAAAGTCAAGTTTGAATACTGGATCGATGGATTAGCAGATGCACATAAAAGTGACAATATAACAAGTTTTCTGATTGAAAGCTCCATTTCCTTCAGATGTGTTTAAAAATTTTAAATGAGCTTTAAAACAGGAACGTGTTCACAGATTCTAAAGACGCTGCCCACGTTTAGACTGTAAATCAGCCTAAATTGATTAGTTCTATTTTCCTTATAAAAAACTTTTTGAGGATTCACATCTCAAGAAAATAGACAAATCTAATCATTTTAATCGCAGAACAGTTTCTGGCAACGTTTTAAAGGAAAGTAGGAAATCGATATGCATCACAATAAGTTTAAATTATCTAAATAAGTTTGGAACTTATTGTAATGCGGTCTAAATATTTCTGTAAGTATACCGTATTTTAGCTCAACTCCAGTTTCAGTACTCCGTTGAACTTGTTGGCTGTATTTTACTGTCTACATCGTGCTCAAAGTGTGTACATTACTACAATCGAGCTCGAGAGAGGAACCAAGACTGAAGAAGAATGTCGGATAGGATATTTCCGCTACCCAAAATGAGGCTTGTATAATACCAAGTATTTCTGGGATTAATATTGATTCCTCGATTACGACATCCGGTAAACCAATGTAAAGCTTTTAGAGAATAATGGATGTGTATGTATCACTGCATTTAGCACAAGAAACTCAACTATGATTTGGTTATACGAAAATTGTTGCTCATTTTATTGTTCCTTACACGACGATCACTATGGATATGTTTACAATATAAATGGATTGGTTTAGGTTTCAGCATGGTTAAGAACTGACCAAAAAGACACAGAAAGTATAGACAATGCATTTGGTATTCCAAAATATGGCTGTTTTCCAGAAGCCAAGCATAGCGGAGATTACTTCAAATATTTTTTTCAGAATCGATTAACCGTGGTCACTTCCTGTCAGACTATTTTGTCTTGTCAAAGCTACTGACATATCCTACACTTTATACAGATTATCGATCACAATTTGTAATACTTTTATGACATTTTCCCAAACGGAATTTTAGTTTAGATGAGAAACAAATTCATTTTTGCACATAATATTTATTCTGCATTAGCACCAGATTTATTATAAGAAATAAGAAAATTTATGGGTTAAAAATTGAGCATCAGTTAATGAGATTCTTCGCTTTAACGGTTCTTGGTTACAGAAGACAATCAACACTAAAGTAACTAATGTTAAATGATTTTTAGAAGCTAGAACTTGCGTGCTGGAGTCCTGTTTAGAAAAAACCTTTTTAAAACCCAGATTTAGTGACCGTTTGCATGATTTAACAGTGTTTTGAACATTCCGAAAATTTAAAGTTCTATTTATTTGATCTTAATTAAGTACCAAACATTTGCATTGTTTGTAACTACAAAGCAGTTGGTAACAGTTTGTTAAGATTCAGTAAGGAATCTAAAATATATCTTTTTAATTTACTAAACCAGGATATAATACATAGCAGTCTTAAAATTACTAAACTTTTACCAAATTTATGCAAAGCTCCAGCTATATATTATCTTATTAATCAAATATTAGTAACATGTGTTGCTCAAATTGTTCATGTTACTGAAAGGAAATATTAAGTAGGTTTCCATTTGAAATATTTCCTAAAACTTAATAAATACAACATTTTCAGAGAACATACAGAGCAAAATCGCAGTGTGTTATGTTAAAAGCCGCATTATAAAATGAGTTGGTACTAGATTGCCAGAGTAACATGTTTTTCGACCTTTAAATTGTTTAGTAGCTCATGACATCGCTTAACTAATGTAAAACGTCGTGGACAATATGGTTATGTATGTCTTTTGTCTATATTAGTACAAGATATGGATGATATGTGTATGCCATGCTTGGTTATATAAAGTACTGCTCCTTTTATCAGACTTTACACAAGGAACTACGAAAAGAATTTCAAGAAAAAGGAGGATTGCCATACACATACCATCCATATCTTGCTACTAATATAGACAAAAGACATTATAACCATATTGTCTATGACGTTTTACATTAGTTAAGCGGATGTCATGAGCTACTAAACAATTTAAAGGTCGAAAAACATGTTACCTCTGGCAATCTAGTACCAACCTCATTTTTTAATGCGGCTTCAAGCATAACACACTGCGATTTTGCTCTGCATGTTCTCTGAAATGTTGTATTTGGTAAGGTTTAGGAAATATTTCAAATGGAAACCTACTTAATATTTTCCTTTCAGTAAATGAACAATTTGAGCAACACATGTTTACTAATATTTGATTAATAAGATAATATATAGCTGGAGCTTTGCATAAATTTGGTAAAAGTTTAGTAATTTTAAGACTGTATGTATTATATCCTGGTTTAGTAAATTAAAAAGATATATTTTAGATTCCTTACTGAATCTTAACAAACTGTTACCAACGCTTTGTAGTTACAAACAATGCAAATGTTTGGTACTTAATTAAGATCAAATAAATAGAACTTTAAATTTTCGGAATGTTTCAAAACACTGTTAAATCATGCAAACGGTCACTAAATCTGCGGTTTTAAAAAGGTTTTTTCTAAACAGGACTCCAGCACGCAAAGTTCTAGCTTCTAAAAATCATTTAACATTAGTTACTTTAGTGTTTAATGTCTTCTATAACTACCCCCAAAAGCATGGCTTTTCTGCAAATAATTCACGAAAGTATTTTTCTATAGAGTCAACTTTTACACATCAGGTTGTTATTCATAAACTTTTGTTGGTAAAAATATTACTTTTTTTCAAAAGCATAACGTTACAGGTATTTTGTAAACGTTTAGTCCAAACGATGAAATGGCCCTGGTCATTTCCTGCCACACCAACATCTCTTCCATGTTAAAGTTTGAACATACCATTTTTTAAACGATATAAAAGGATATAGTTTTACGCTTTGCGAGCAGATCCATGCAAGAACCGTTAAAGTTAATAATCTCAACATTAACTGATGCTTCAATTTTTAACCATAAATTTTTTTTTTCTTAGAATATATCTGGTGCTAATGCAGAATAAATATTATGTGCAAAAATGAATTGGTTTCTCAATCTAAACTAAAATTCCGTTTGGGAAAATGTCATAAAAGTATTACAAATTGTGATCGGATAATCTGTTATAAAGTGTGGATATGTCAGTAGCGTTTGACAAGACAAAATAGTCTGACAGGAAGTGACCACGGTTAATCGATTCTGAAAAAAATATTTTGAAGTAATCTCCGCTATGCTTGCTTCTTGGAAAACAGCCATATTTTGCGAATACCAAATGCATTGTCTATACTTTCTGGTGTCTTTTTGGTCCAGTTCTTAACCATGCTGAAACCTAAACCAATCCATTTATATTGTAAACATATCCATAGTGATCGTCGTGTAAGAACAATAAAAATGAGCAACAATTTTCGTATAACCAAATCATAGTTGAGTTTCTTGTGCTAAATGTAGTGATACATTACACATCCATTATTCTCTAAAAAGCTTTACATTGGTTTACCGGATGTTCGTAATCGAGGAATCAATATTAATCCCAGAAATACTTGGGATTATACAAGCCCTCATTTTGGGCGGTAGCGGAAATATCCTATCCGACATTCTTTCTTCAGTCTTGGTTCCTCTCTCGAGCCTCGATTGTAGTAGTACACACTTTGAGCACGATGTAGACAGTAAAATACAGCCAACAAGTTCAACGGAGTACTGAAACTGGAGTTGAGCTAAAATACGGATACTTACAGAAATATTTAGACCGCATTACAATAAGTTTCCAAACTTATTTAGATAATTTAAACTTATTGTGATGCATATCGATTTTCCTACTTTCCTTTAAAACGTTGCCAGAAACTGTTCTGCGATTAAAATGATTAGATTTGTCTATTTTCTTGAGATGTGAATCCTCAAAAAGTTTTTTATAAGGAAAATAGAACTAATCAATTTAGGCTGATTTACAGTCTAACGTGGAGCAGCGTCTTTAGAATCTGTGAACACGTTCCTGTTTAAAGCTCATTTAAAATTTTTAAACACATCTGAAGGAAATGGAGCTTTCAATCAGAAAACTTGTTATATTGTCACTTTTATTGTGCATCTGCTAATCCATCGATCCAGTATTCCAAACTTGACTTTGAATATTCGCTGAATATGTTCATGGACTGTTTAGTGCACATCATTCTCAACCGTTTCGAGGTAAGTAATCAGTACAGTCCGTTGTTATGACTTTGCATACTTTTGTTTGCAAATTGACACATATGTCGCTTAGCATGTGACCAAGTTTTTGCAGCATCTATTTCGCTTATTTTGGCGTTTTATGGCACACTGCCTTATTTGTCAGATATTTCGCCGTATTTTTAGAGTGTTTGTTATGCAAAATCAAATTTTAAAAGGTTTTGAGGTTGAAGCATGCAAATAAGCACTGAAAAAACCCCGAGAATTTTTTTTAACCGCCCTTTGAAGTTAACATGCATGTAATAAAATGCTCTGTCTTTAAATTCAGAAGAATGCATATATATATAAATTTAAATTAAATTTTTATTTAGCACTATGTTACTAGGTACTAGATGGAATTAACTTAATTTTTTGGCGTTAAGCAACCCTAAAGTCAGATGTTTTAACAACATATTTTACCTGTTTTTAGAGCATAATTACATACATGGATACTCGTTTTTAGATGCAATAAAATAAATTTAAAATTCAAAATTTAAAGCATAAATCATCATCCTAAATCAAATCCGGATCGGTAGTAATCAGAGTTGGTTCAAGTTTGACGAAAACCTTCATTGATTTTAATTGATATAGGGCTTACAAGGAAGTTTTCATCGTTCGAGCCACTGCCAGATACCTATTATTTTGTCCCAAAACCGATACAAGAACCCTAGAAACATCAACAGACGGCTCAGATTATGTAGATTGTAACCATAAAACGTACGTAAGTCCAATCTCAAAACGGGTTCATGTTTGACAGTCTCCCACCACACAAAAACTGACTTGTTTGTTCAAATCTATGTTAAATCGGGCCTGCACAGATGGAATTGGATCCAGCAGTTTGTATTGCCTAGTAATGCGTTTAATCCAATATATGACTATCGGGGGAATATGAAGAGCCCGTTTGTAAAATGCTGTACATTTTACATTACAGTGGAGACAAACCTTTTGGCTTTAGTTGAAAGCAAATATTCAGCAAGCTTTAATTATTTCAGGTCATATAGTCATACTTGAACCCCACAGCGCTTTTATTTTGGTTTAAGAAATTTAAACGTAAAGCTGGTTACAATACTTATAAAGTCATACACACTTCTGCGTTACTCAGCTCTGAACGTATGCCTTCCGATTACACAGAAACTCCATGATCGCTGTATAAAACACTTAAAACAACCGAGAACCTTATCGCCTGTTT
>LJIJ01003043.1:1513-21725 GCA_001718145.1 Orchesella cincta | reverse complement strand
TCGATCAGAAAGGTTTCATTTATTTATATATTTATTTCGAAATCCGTTTATTTCACATCATGCTAGAAATAGTTTTTAGACAAAATAACGTGACGAAACAGTCATATAACTAAATTTTAAGCGTTCGTCGAGCTCGAGTTTAGAGCATCCTCCAATGCATCCATTATTCTTGAAACGTCCTCTCTGTTTGCATTTCTACCAAACGTTCCAATACGAATCACTTTTCCCAGCGTTGTGAATAATCCTGGCGAGATTTCAATTCCGAACCTGGACCAACCGGAAATATGGATTTTATAGAGGTTGTTTCAAAGGAAGGCATTTTAATGTAACATTACTTTTTTGAGCATATAGTCCTCAATTTTATAGGCGTTTTTCCCCTTCGGTGTTTTAAAAAGTGAGGTGCCAATTAATCTGTCTTCCGGATTTGCAACAAATGGCTCAAGTTTCAATCTCGCTGCTCGCTCGTAAATATACGAGTGAGTGTCAGCATGTCGACTATACACATTTTCCAGCCCTTCATCAACAATCCGTGCCAATCCCTCGAAGCATATAACACGGGAGTAGAAATGGAATGAACGAGCGCCTCATGTCTAGGCTCAATAGGTCTATTTATGAACCACGCTTCAGCTTGTTCGTTAACATCCGTTTGATAAATTCTTGGGAAACTTCTCCTCTTTTTAATTTTCTTCCTGAAATACAAATAATTTGTAAAGAACCTTTTCAAATGAAAATATAATGGTTTTGTTTGCTTAAAATTTACATTGCTCTGTCAGAAAATGAAACAGGGGACAACCCCACTATTCCTCCGCAACCTTTCTGGCTGTTCATGTAAACTACGTCAATTTTATTTCTCATCCATGTTGATAGGTTGTTGCCCAACCGTAATAACGTCAATATTGTGATACAATATTTATGACATCCCCAACCCCTTCAAAGGTTGATACACACCACTTCCCCATTGTAAAAAACAGAGCCAGGTCTATGTCTTCGTAATATTCAATTTCACTCAATGAAAATCTAGACCCTTGAGACTTTTCCATGCGGACAACATCGCCCCTAGAAAATAATTATATGAAAAATTCTCTGAAACGTATTAAATTTAAAAATTATGAAAAAAACTACCCAAATCTTTGAGCAATTTTTGATGCCAGATTGCCCCAATAGCCAATTATTCCTACAAGAATTTTATCTCCGGGTTCAATCAAGTTATCCAGTGTTTCATGCCCGTTGTCCTGTTCCGTGGTAGGCCATTGTAAATTTTTTGTTGGAGAACATATCGAATTCCATCTTGTATCTCGAACAAAATCTAGAAATTGAGAAAAACGAATGAGAAAATTATGTTTTAAACCATAATTATTTTCTAAAATAATAAGCTCACTTTTGATAGTAGCGTTTTTCCATCATTCCCAGCATCGGTAGTCGAAGCGAATCAAAAGATCTGTTGTATGGGTTTGTCGCTCCACCAGAAACCGAGGAAGAGTTTCCAAAGGGGATTTCAAACTCTCTCTGAACTCTCCCTGCTCTCTGATTGCCAGAAAATCCATTCTTGAAGACTCATTGAAAATATTAGCATCCCAGCAGGAGATATCTGTATATATAGGTTTAAAAAAAGTTCTCAGCTTATTTTTAAATGGACGCTAATTTTTTATACCTTTCAATCCAATAAATATCACTAGCAAAAACTCCATTTTATTTTATATTTTTGTACAAGTTCCAACAAAACAACTGATGTGCGAATGAACTTTGTTTGGGTTGTTTTTAGAGCAAAAATGCGTGTAACTGCGATATTTTCATGAATATATTCATTCCTAGTCACGTAAGTAGGTTAGGTTAGCCTCGTCGTGTAAATATTTATGCCATGCTCATCAAATCATTATCATCAGAACCATTGCATTTTACTTCTCAACTTTTATTTCATTGTGGAATATTTGAACTTCTGTCTTATTAATGTTTATATCCACGTTCAAAGCTTTTCGACCTTGGTTTGGTCCATTGAATTCACTTTTTGAAAACAATATAGAACAGTAAACGAGTAAAATTTGAATGCAAATGAGATTAAAAATATTTCTACCGAACGCTATATACATTAATACTAACTTAAAACTAAAATAACTCTGTGTTTACTTTTTTTTTATTAAAACAATTTATGACAACGATTGCACAAGGTTGAGAGTTGAATTCAAAAGGTCAACGCCGCCGTTTTATTTACCTTTTAAACATGACTAATATTAAACCACAATGAATGAGTAATGAACCATGTAATAATTGTAATTTAGAATTTGTAGGTGAGATGCATGAGGAAGACTAGTCAGGATCAAGATATTGGCGAGCAGACACATTAAAACGGAGGGAAGTCCTACTGTTGAAGTCCTTTTCAAGCTCATCCTTTTTGTTTAAGATGGTAAAGTAGACAATTAGAAAGATGATCAGAGGGACCAAAACACAGAGGCAAACACAAACGATGATCATGACGATGCCAACACTCATTCCAGCAATCAAAGTCCGGCTTCTCCTTGAGAAACTGCGGGTGCGCGTTAGGAGTAAATCCCGGGGTTTGAGCAAAACCAGCTCCGGCTCCATATTGCTGACCATAGGTTGAGCGGTTATACTGGAACGGCTGGAGAATAAACGCCAGGTTGGGATGGAGTCGGTTGTGGCTGAAAGGGGTCACCCATCGCGTCCTGAAACGAGAGAAAAATTCATTAAATTCAGATAAAAATACACTCAAGATCCCAATTCGCCTTATTCAACCGTTACCCATGAAATTTTTGCAAAATCAGGGTAAATTGGATCTTGAGTGTTTTTTCTGAATTTAATGAATTTTTCTCTCTCGTTTCAGGACGCGATGGGTGACCCCTTTCAGCCACAACCGACTCCATCCCAACCTGGCGTTTATTCTCCAGCCGTTCCAGTATCAACCGCTCAACCCTATGGTCAGCAATATGGAGCCGAGCTGGTTTTGCTCAAACCCCGGGATTTATCCTAACCGCGCACCCGCAGTTTCTCAAGGAGAAACGCCGGACTTTGATTGCTGGAATGAGTGTTGGCATCGTCATGATCATCGTTTGTGTTTGCCTCTGTGTTTTGGTCCCTCTGATCATCTTTCTAATTGTCTACTTTACCATCTTAAACAAAAAGGATGAGCTTGAAAAGGACTTCAACAGTAGGACTTTCCCTCCGTTTTAATGTGTCTCCTCGCAATATCTTGATCCTGACTAGTCTTCCTCATGCATCTCACCTACAAATTCTAAATTATTACAATTATTACATGGTTCATTACTCATTCATTGTGGTTTAATATATTAGTCATGTTTAAAAGGTAAATAAAACGGCGTTGACCTTTTGAATTCAACTCTCAACCTTGTGCATTTGTTGTCATAAATTATTTTAATAAGTTAAAAGGTAAAAACAGAGTTTATTTAGTTTAAAGTTAGTATTAATGTATATAAGCGTTCGGTAGAAGTTATTTTTAATCTCATTTGCATTCAATTTTACTCGTTTACTGTTCTATATTGTTTCAAAGTGAATTCAATGGACCAAACCAAGGTCGAAAAGCTTTGAACGTGGATAAACATTAATAAGACACTAGTTCAAATATTCCACAATGAAATAAAGGTTGAGAAGTAAAAATGCAACTGGTTCTGATGATAATGATTGATGATCGCGCATAAATATTTAGTACGAGTCTAACCCTAACCTACTTACGTGACTAGGAATGAATATATTCATGAAAGATTACAGCTACACGCATGTTTGCTCTAAAATAACACAAACAAAGTTCATTCGCGTTCACATCAGTTGTTTTTTGAAAAAAAATGGAAACTGGAGTTTTTTCTTCGTATTGATATTTTTCGGATTGAAAGGTATAAAAATTAGCGTCCGTTTAAAAACTGAGCTGAGAACTTTTTTTAAAATCTATAAATACAGATATCTCATGCTATCTAATTCAACGTCAAATAGAGTCTTCAGAAGAATGGATTTTCACTGGCAATCAGAGCAGGTCATACTCAGAACCAGAGAGTTTGAAATCCCCTTTGGAAACTCAACCTCGGCTTCTGGTTTCTGGTGGAGCGACAAACCCATACAACAGATCTTTTGATTCGCTTCGACTACCCATGCTGGGAATGATGGAAGACGCAACTATCAAAGTGAGCTTTTATTTTAGAAAATAATTATGGTTTAAAAACAGAAAGTTTTTCTCATTTCTAGATTTTGTTCGAGATACAAGATGGAATTCCGATATGTTCTCCAAACAAAAAACAATTACACAATGGCCTACCACGGAACAGGAACAACGGGCATGTCAGGAACGTTGGATAATTTGATTGAACCCGGAGATAAAATCCTTGTAGGAATAATTGGCTATTGGGGCAATCTGGCATCCAAAATTGCTCAAAGATTTGGTAATGTTTTTCATAATATTTTAAAGTTTTAATTTAATTTTTCATATAATTAAAATTCTAGGAGCGAATGTTGTCCGCATGGAAAAATCTCAGGGATCTAGATTTTCATTGAGTGAGATTGAATCCGGATTACGAAGACATAGACCTGCTCTGTTTTATTTAGTCAATGGGGAAAGTTCAACTGGTGTTTATCAGCCGTTGGAAGGAATTGGAGATTTGTGTCATAAATACCATTGTATCACAATAATTGACGTTATTGCAACGGTTGGGCAACAACCTATCAACATGGATGAGAATAAAATTGACGTGGTTTACATGAACAGCCAGAAAGGTTGCGGAGGAATAGTGGGGTTGTCCCCTGTTTCATTTTCTGACAGAGCAATGTAAAACTTAAGCAAACAAAACCATTATATTTTCATTTCAAAAGGTTGTTTTTACAAATTATTCGTATTTTAGGAAGAAAATCAAAAAGAGGCGAAGTTTCCCAAGAATATACCAAACGGATGTTAATGAACAAGCTGAAGCGTGGTTCATAAATAGACCAATTGAGCCTAGACATGAGGCACTCGTTCATTCCATTTCTACTCCGCTGTTATACATGCTTCGGGAGGGATTAGCACGGATCGTTGATGAAGGGCTGGAAAATGTGTATGGTCGACATGCTGACACTCACTCATATATTTACGAGCGAGCAGCAAGATTGAACCTTGAGCCATTTGTTGCAAATCCGGAAGACAGATTGATTGGCACCTCCCTTTTTAAAACACCGAAGGGGAAAAATTCCTATAAAATTGAGGACTATATGCTCAACAAGTAATGTTACATTAAATGCCTTCTTTGAAAACAAGTGGATAAAATTTCATTTTTTCGGGGATTGGTCCAGGTTCGGATTGAAATCTCGCCAGGATTATTCACAACACTGGGAAAAGTGATTCGTATTGGAACTTTTGGTAGAAATGCAAATAGAGAGGATGTTTCAAGAATAATGGATGCATTGGAGGATGCTCTAAACTCGAGCTCGACGAACGCTTAAAATTTTGTAACATGACTATTTTTGTCACGTTATTTTGTCTAAGAACATTGTTTTGAAATAAACTGATTTTGAAAATTAAATTACATAAATAACAGTATTGTTGCAGTTATGAATACTGAATGCATTGTGTATAAGTCTCAAAGGGTTTCCTCATTATTTGCCTTAAGTTATGTGACATTGTAAATTTTTACTTCTTCACACATGTTCTTTAGTACGTTGGCCACGAGCAGACGGAATATTAGAGAACACTGGTAACACTGGCCTGATTTTAGTTCGTCTGATGACCCTGAATATCCTGAAGCCTAAGCTGAATGGTGGAGTGACCATTGTGGTCGAAAATCGGGATGCTATGTAACGAACTATTTGGTTGCTAAAGAAATTCCTACTAATCGTAAGTAGATGGCAAAATCCTAACTAAAAATGAAATAAAATGAATGAAACTATTTTGTAGCATTTCTTTTTTTGTGCATGAACCAATACTAACCTACATTCTGACTGCCATACAGCTTTTCCTCTTGAAACTTCCTACACAAGCCGTTCCTGAAGTAAAGATGGACAACCCCACCGACTCGCTTCGTACCTGCCACCAGAATGTACGAGGAAATCTTCAGCAATGTGTCCGGGGAAGACTTTCTCTCCGTGATCAATGCCAATCCAGACTGGGATGATTTACTCTGGAACAGAAAGAACACGGCACTTTTCCCACCGGTAAGAAACCATGAAGGAGACAAGTTCAAAACTTTTTCTAAATGCGATTAGAAAGTGCACTGGTGAAACTCATTTTTCTCATGATTTTCCAGGTGCTCAACATTCTCACAAAAGATCAGCGCTACCTCAAACCCAAAGATTTGCTCCCTTGCCGTCTCGTCCACTCCAATTGGAAATCTGCTGTGGATGCAACAATGGCACGGCACAATTACTTTGAACTCAAATACGAACTTAATGGCGGATCGGAAGCATTTGTAAACCATGCCCTCCGCCTCCAGAGTGGAAACCCTTTCCTAGGAAAATGCCTGGACTTGAATCTTGATGATTTGCAAATACGAACAGTTTTGGAACGATTTGGATCACATCTGGAAACTATGTCTTTGAACTTCGAGGACTGGGCAGGAGTCATTACTCCAGATGACGTTTTCCGCCGACTAAGCAGCTTTCTAGCCTTGACCCAAATGTCCGTGACTTGGCCCCTTGCATACGGATCAACTACCCGGAAGCTCCACCAATTCAGCCTCTTCGTGAACTTCCTCCTCTTCCACAATTGAGCAAGCTGGACATCTCCAGATCCGCACTCTCATTTGATTCTTTTCGGTCCGATGATTATGCTCCAATTCTGGAAACTGTGATCGTGGAAGCCTACGGAGCGAACCTTTCTGAGCTGACATGTACTCTAAAACTGTTCCTAATTGAAGGAGTACAAGAGCTTTTCCCCAACTTGCGAAAATTAACCGTTAACAACATTCACGGTCTTTCCAACCAAGCACTAGGGATCCTTGCAGGGTTTCACAGCAGAATGCTTGAGAGCCTTGACATTGAACTGGACGACGGGGTGAATTTTAGTCCCGAAATTGTAAACGTTATCGCCAACTTCCCAGCTTTGAAGTCACTTGCAACGATCCCAATGCCGAGAATCAGTGATGATCTTGGAGCTATTCAGGAATCCAGCAGCTAACAATGATGTCTAACGGGAGGTCTTTCGATGAGGTGCTGGAAGATGTCCACGCCATTGTTCACGTGATGAGCCACACCTTTCCTGATTGGAGCTGCTTATAATTATTTTTAGATCGAGTTCGGCCTCGAGGGTAATCGTGAGAGTCTACAGGCTCTTTTTGATGGACTGAAGAAATTGAACTATATTGTTTTTGGGAGCTGGTTTAATACACTGACTTTCACTCGTTGATTTTGAACTATGTAGTACATGTTCTATACGACTCAAATTTATTGTATTTAATGCTGCAATGTGAAATAAATTCTCCACCTTAATATACTATATTTTGCTGAATTTTGACAAAGGTTTTTATTGGGAGCATTTTGATATGTAAATATGGTAGTATGTAGTCGTATGTTTGTGATTTATATCAACTTACCAAGTCATTTCATTCATGTATGTTCATTATCCAGTGTCATCTCGTACCAATTCAAAATTGCTGTTCAAGCTCTGGTTTCACGCAATGCTTCAACAATTTTTTCATCTTTATTGTACTTATGATCGTATCTCAACTTGCCCATTCAATTTAGATTAGTAAAATAGTACCAATTGCAGCAATCAATGATGATATATATATGATAAAAATGTAAAATTTGAAAAGAATTTAATCCAAATAAACTCTACGTGTATAATCAACGTTTAAATATATCTTGTGACTTATTCAATTTAGGCTCCACCTGACCATCATTAGTTTCCTGTTTGTTGGCACAGGAAAAAGTTGCATGGCTCACTACATGTCGCCATAATATTATTATTCGTCGTAATTCGAACTATTTTCTTGAAAAAATGAGCTTCTGTAACTCGAGTCAAAAATCTTTTATTTAATAAGTGATTGTTGTCAATCCTGATTTCTTCAATCTTTTTCTGTTATGACTTTTTTCGCGTTTAGTGTATTTCTTGCGTGGAAAGAAATGGGGTGAGGTATAACATGCAGTTAGTTTACTCGTAGCTTCCACATCAAAAGTGATTGATTTATAAAGTGAAATCCAGAAGAAGCAACTCCATTAGCAATTATTATTATTGAGGCTTAGATCGTTTTATAAAAATATCAATCAGTTACAAAAACGACTTCAGTTTATAACACTATACATTGACTAAAATACTAAATGAATGCATAACCATTCCACAACCACAGTTTATAAATGAAGTTATAAATACAAATAAACATGTGTTACTAACTTATCAACAACATATTGATTAAATGACAACTGTTCTATATAAAAATTAACTGAATCAGTCAGGCAAGCAAGCTCCACACATTCATCGCCTCCACAAAAATATCTTCCGCAACAGATTCGCCGTCATCCATTTTGTAGCTGGAGGGGTGCATTCAGTCATTCAGTTGCTGTGTTTTCTTTGTTGCATTTGCCAAAAATACTCAATCTGGAAATTGGTCACAAAGTGGATTTCCAGCTCCCACGAAATTATACCTCCTAGAAATAGCAACGCGCACAAATCACCATTTATTATGCACATTTCAAAGAAAAATGTTAAAAGGCTGCATGAATAACGTTTATTTCATCATTATTAACGAAGTGTACACTTTCGAAACATGAATGCTTGTGTGCTGCCCGGTAAGGAGAAGCGTTTGAGAGGAGCCGTTCTCCCACCAACATTCGACGGTGTCATCTTCACAACCCCAACGACAAAGGAGTTACAAAAATTATAATTCGGAAGTCCATATAAATATGACATGAAATAAAGCTTTTCCATAATATCACTTTTCATTGACTCTTTTTTCAATTTAAATACAATTATTATTGTCCGTAATGATGCTAATAATTCGGATTTTATTATATTTACTGACTTTCAATAAATGATGAAGTGTTCCAAAAAAATCAAAATGATGATGAAATTATAACATTCATATCTAGCCAGATATAAGTTTGTCCTCACCACGCAAACTAATTTCATAAATATCATTGCCATTAAGCAAGTACATATTTTGATGGAAATGAGTTCATTCATCTTTTCCGTAGCTAACTTTCATGCTGATGATTGCACGGATCGTATTGCATCATGTAGTGATATACCAAGCATACCAAGGTATACCCTTTCATAGTGAGTATACCATTCCAGCGCTGTACTGCACTTCAAGTATATAACCTTTATGAGACTAGTGTTGGAAAACTGATAGATAACACCAAAGTGGCAAAGAATCAAATTGGTCTATTCTATTCACTGGAAAAGGAAGAGTTTAGTAGCTTTTTGATCACGCAGCTTTGCTTTGGAAGCAGCAGGCACACAACTCATATATCATTTTATATCTTTTTCATGTACTTTTCAAAGTCTTACTCATATCAAACCTCTTTGTCACTTACGTGAAATATATTCTTTTAGCTTCATAACATAAATATTTAGGTTCACATTTATCATTAACCGAATCAAAAAGTGGGCCTCGATCAATTAGTAAAACTTTTGAAGCTTTTGGAATTTAGTTGATTCAGCATTATCATATCCATTATTGAAAAATGAGTAAAGATGGGGTATAACTTATCCAGTTTTTGCTATGCTAATGGAGTTCTAACCATATCCAAGTTATTGTTGGGTTTTTTTGGTGTAGGCAATAAAATTCAATGGTGAGCAAGCAAGCTTGAATTATTTACGAAAACAAGTGAAAACAGACGTCGTACACACAAGGATTTTTAATTTCAAGCCAGATGTTTGTCCATGGTTCTTTTTCCTTCATTATAAATGCAACTCTTAAAATTAAGATTTACCTTGAGAGACAAACATAGGTAGTTTTAAGCATCTATTACAGGTAAACTAAGCCCTGGTAACATTTGGAAACAGTATACAATAGGAAAACATGTATATAAAGAGTCAGTGTATCAGTGATACATATTTAAGTGCCATACTTTCTTTCTTCATGCCAACCGAACCTTACTGACCCTCTTCAGATGAAATTCTTTATCCAACGCTTTCTATACATCTGTTTCTGAAAAGGCAATTATATCAAACGCGATGAGCTAGGGTAGTGTCTGATTCCTCCAGGTAGAGCTAACAGCTTTCCCCGTGTTTGTTCTTCAGAACGTATTTAAGTTGGTATTGTATATTTTTTATGACAATATGTGGAGTAGATGCCATGATTAGTATCTTCGTTTTTGCTGCAAGAGTAATGAGAGCAGAAGTCAAAGTAGAGTTCAAACAACGTTTATGTATCATTTCTTCCTTTCGTATACGCTGTAATGTCATTATGAATGATTTTGTGGTATAAGCCTAAGCAAAGAAGCGAAGCGAAGAGGAAAGAGTACGTCTCCGTAAATCTCCGTGTGCGGTTTGTACAATTATTGGCTGTCATAACCTTTCCAAATTCTAAAAAACTAAACTTTCAGTTCTAACTTTCATTAAATTCAATTGAATTGGACATTTTACTTAGGCCAAATGCAATCTTCTGTCGCTACCTCTATTATTCGCCATTGATTGACTAGAAATTAGTGTTTTTAACTTTCATAATGCATCATCCTAACTTGTGGCTAGATTTTCATCACTGACTCATCATCCAAACAACAAATACAAATCCTAAACAATTCAATCATTCTTTATAGTTAAGTTTCAGCTCTACAATACTCACATTTTATGGTCCCTTCGAACCGGATTAAGGTTGACCTTTGCCTGACCCGGAACTTTATTACAGTGAAGGTGTTTTGTGAAATCTCTCTCGCATCCAAACTGACTTTTTGTGAAATTATCCGGCTCTACTTGTGCCTTTGTGACCAACCCTACATCATCATGCAGAGCCCTCCAAAAAGAAACGGGGCCTTGAAGAATCACGCTTGAAAAGCAATGACCGCTGGGTCATTGATTAGATAAAACTACTGTGACTGTGCATATATCGAAACATAAGAGCCGTCCAAATTGTGATTTTATACTCCATCTCATCAACTACGAGGTGGTTCAGCAAAAAATTGAAAACTCTTGCGGAAGTGCCGAGCTGGATGTTCAGTTAGTTGACAGGCAGGAGTTTGAACGAAAATATCTTGAAGTTGTGTCCATTTTGGACAACATCCATCGATGAAAGACGCCAAGACGGGACATCAGCATTCCTCCACGTCAGGCAGCAGCAGCATCACTGGCAGCCATCGCAATTCCACAGCACGTCAGTAAAGCTACCACCCATCGACGCTCCCAACATTCTCGGGGAAGTATGAGGAATGGACTTCTTCTGACTTGTTTGATAGGCCACCATTCATTCACAACCCAATTTGAGTGATGTTTCAGCGCTTCCAGTATCTGAAATCGGCGGGGTGAAGAGGAAGCCAGCATCACTCATAAAAAATTGCCAGTCACAGCCAGCCAATTACGCCGAGCATGGACGCTCCTACCATAAGCAGATATGACAACGAGCGCGTGAATTGTTTATGCAGCTACGCAGACTAGTTCAGTATCCGCCCGTGAAACAAGGCAGCTGTAGCCATTCAGCAAGTGCTGATTAACAAATGACAAGTGTTAAGAACATAACAGTGGAGAAGCTAGAGCAGTGAAACGCGAAAGAAGTGGGCTTGCTAAAAGTCAAGTAACTTCCGCACCCTAACAAGGAGCTGTGTACATTTCTTGAGCAAACGTACAGTGACTGAATGCTGGAGGCATGAACTCAAAGCCAACAAGTAGCAGCAACCCATAATCATACATGTATACGCAAGAAGCACATCACATCACGGCAGCAACTACGGAACGACCACCCTGTGTTGGTGTAATTCGGCCATGCCATTTTCAGTGTACAAAATTTTTAGCGTAAATGTGAATGATCGGCAACCAAAGTTGTGAGACGGAAACGGTCCTTTGCTTCAATTGCCTTACGACCAAATCACCTGCACGCAGAGTGTATTCAGCAATCACGATGTCGTGTGTGTAACAAGACACATCCATTCCCTCTTGAACCTTCATAGGGAAGCACGAGAAATAAAATCAGGGAACCAGGAGGAAAAGAAGGAGGAGACTATGCCACCCAGTCGACATCTCATCATGCTAGAGGAGGAAAACGACACACGGATGTTCTAGCTCTCGACAGCGAATTGTGAAGGTTGAGGGACAGCAGCAGCGGTGTAGTCCCCAGCAATCGTCGCATCATACTCGACTCTGGATCACAGGCTTCCCTCATCAAGAGTAGATGCGCGCTGCATGGGGCTTAGAACGTAAGATGGGACAGAACCCCCTATTACAGGCATCTGGCATGGGAGAAGTTGGGCATACAAGGGAAAAGTGAAACTTTTACTTTGTATTCCAACTCAAGTGACGAAAGTGTAGAATTGAGGCGCTTGTGAATTAAGAAAGTCACAGGGTGATAATTCCCAATTATCCTGTGAGAAAGACTGAATCATCTTAGGAGTGAAGCTTGCAGACCCAACTGTACTACCAGCCCAGGGACAAGTGGACATTCTGCTGGGCGCAGAATATTCATCGCAATATTAACGTGCGGAAAAATTGAAGGTGAGCGCACAGCCCTACGCGCTGATACCTTATATTTCGGTTGGGTTTTAGCTGAGAGTCACTCTTCAAAATCCAAATCACATCGCATTCATCATGTGCAGGTGTGAAACAAGAAGCGATCAAACGGTTCTGGGAAATCGAAGAAATCCCAGATAGAAAGCAATCACTCAAGAGGAGAAATTTGTGGGCACTTCCTACGCCTCATCCGAGGGACGAGACGAAGATTCAGTGTGCATTACCACTAAAGTCGAAATATTTCTAAAAGCGTGGGATATTCTCGACAAAAGAGTCAGGCAGGTTGAAGCAGTGTGGAGAGGAGACTTGTAAGCGCAACCTGAGTATAGAATTGAATACATAAATTTAATGCGTGAGTATTTACAGTTTGGGACACATGCAACGTATCCCATAGGGGGAGGTGACTAAGCAGGCTAGGGAAAAACATTTTATCTACCCATCATTTCGTCCTGAAGTTAAATCATCAACTCAAAGTTCGAGGTGTGTTCGAACGCTTCAGCCAAACAACAACGGGCCTTATCATTGAATGACTGTCTCTCTGTGGGTAAATCCAATCGGTGAATATTTTACATTGTTACTCCAGATTTCGCCATTCTCAATGCAATTGTGATCAAGCTGACTATTCAAAAATGTTAGACACTTTCAATGTGGATGATTCTCATGCGTGTACTTGCACGGGTATAGTGTGGCGTGAATCTCCTCCAAGCGAAGACCGTTCAAGATACAAACTACACTACTGTAACATACGGTACGGCTTACGCTTCCTTTCCTCAACGATAAGCCTGCTGATGTTGTTATTATTGTTCAGGTCCTCGACAAGGAAATAGCTTCACTCTGGCTGTTGCACCGTCATCAAAATGCAATCTACGTACATATCTTTCCACGAGTTTGGATGCTGCTGTTGGTATATTTATATTTGCTCTGCTTCCGATAACTCTCCACACATCGTGTTGCTGTAAATGAAGCGAAGCCGTACCGTATGTCACAGTAGTTAGTTTGTAATCTTGAACTTCTTCGCTTGGAGATTCACGCCACACTATACGCTGCAAGTCAGCATGAGAATCATCGCACATTGAATTGTCTAAACATTTTTGAATACAGCTTTGATCAGAATTGTTTGGAATGCGAAATCTGAGTACAATGTAAAAATATCAATCCTGATTGGATTTTACCCATCAGCAAGACAGTCATTCAATTGATAAGCCCGGTTGTTGTTTTTGGGCGAAGCGTCGAACACCACTCGAAACTTTGTAGTTGAATGATTCTCACTCAGGACGAAATGATGGGTTAGATAAAATGTTTTCCCAGCTGCTCAGTCACCTCCCCCCTTGGGAATACGTTGCGATGTGTCCACACTGTAAATACTCACGCATAAAAATTGTTGTATTCAATTCATACTCAGGTTCCTTACAGTTCCTCTCCACTGCTTCAACTGCTGATTGCTTGTGTCGAGAATATCCCAGCTTTGAAATATTTTCGACTTTAGTGGTAATTGGCACACTGAATCTTCCCGTCTCGTCCCTCCGGATGAGTGCGTAGGAAGTGCTCGTTCACAAAATTTCTCCTTGAGTGGTATTGCTTTCTATCCTGGGATTTATCGATTTGCCGCAGACCGGTTTGCTCGCCTTCTGCTGTTTCACACTGGCACATGATGAATGCGAATTGGGATTTGGATTTTGAATGTGACCTCGTCCAGCTAAAACCAACCGAATATGGTATTCAGCGCTGGTAGGGCTGTGTCGCTCACCTTTCAATTCTTTCCGTCCACGTAATATTTGCTGTGAATATTCTGCGCCGAGCAGAATGTCCGACTGGTCCTGGCTGGTAGTAAGTTGGGTCTGCAATAGCTTCACTCCAGTAAGATGATTCCAGTCTTTCTCACAGTGGATAATTGGGAATATCACCTGTGACTTTCTTCATCACAAGCGCCTCTAATTTTACACTTTTCGTCACTTGAGGTTGGAAATACAAAAGTAAAAAGTCTTTTTCCCCTTGTATGGCCCAACTCTCCCATGCCAATGCCTGTAATAGTGGGTTCTGTCCCCATTCTAACGTTAAAGGCCCAATGCATGCGCGCATCTATCTGTGATGAGGGAGCATGTGATCCAGAGTCGAGTATGAATGGGCCGAAATTGTGGATTACACGCTGCTGTCCCTCACTTCACATTGCTGTGAGAGTAGAAACATCGCGTGTGTCGTTCCTCCTCTAGCATTGAGTGAGATGTCGACTTGGGTGGCATAGTCTCCTCCTTCTTTTCCTCCTGGTTCCCTGGATTTTCTCTTGACTTCCCTATGAAGTGCAAGAGTGAATGTGTTGTCTTGTTACACACACACATCGTGATGCTGAAGTACACTCTGCCGTGCGGTGATTGTCGTAGGCATTGAAGGCAAAGACCGTCGCGTCTCACACTTGGTTGCGAGCATTTCACATTTTAAAGCGCTAAAAATTTGTAGCACTTGAAAAGATGGCATGCGGGCCGAATTACAGCACACACCACAGGTGGTCGTTCCGTAGTTGCGCCGTATGTGATGCTGTCTTGGCGTACATTTATGATTATCGGGTGCTGGCACTTGTGGCTTTGAGTTCATGCCTCCGCATTTCAGTCCACGTACGTGTTGCTCAAGAAAGTACACAGCTGCCTGTGTGTGGGAAGTGTACTTGAACTTTAGGCAAAGCCCCTGCTTTGGCGTTTTTCACTGTCTAGCTTCTCCACTGTTTATGTTTTCCCCCCTTAACACTTTCATTTGTTAAGGTCAAGCCCTTGCTGAAGTGGCTAGAGCTGTCCCTTGTTTCCGGGCTGGATACTGAATAAGTCTGCGTAGCTGGGCATACACAATTTCAGCCTGCTCGTTGTCATATCTGCTTTGTAGGAGCGTCCATGTTCGGCGTAATTTCTGGCTGTGACTCGCAGATTTTTTATGAGTGATGCTGCTTCCTCTTCACGCGCCGATTTTCAGATACTGGAAGCGCTGAACATCACGTCAAAGTTGGGTTTGTGATGATGGTGGGCTTCAAACAAGTCATGAAGGAGTCCATTCCTCATTACTTCCCCGAGAATGTTGGGAGGGTCGTTATGGTGGTAGCCTGTACTGAAGGTGCTGTGGAATGGCGATGGCTGCATGATGCTGCTGCTGCTGAACGTGGAGGATGATGATGAATCGCTTGGGTCCTTTCATCGATGATGTTGTCCAAAATGGACAGCAACTTCAAGATATTTCCGTTTCAAGACTCCTGCTGTCAACTAACTGAACATCCAGTCTCGGCAAACTCCGCACAGAGTTCTTCAATTTTTGCTGAACACAGTCTCGTAGTTTTTGAAGTATAAATCACAATTTGACGCTTATTCTTCAAATTACTGCACAGTCAGCAGGTAGTTTTATCTATGAATGCACCCCAGGTCATGCTTTTGTCAAGCTTGATTTCTCATGGCCCCGTTTCTTTTTGAGGGGCATCCAGTGAGAGTTAGGTTGTTCGAAGCACAAGTAGAGCCGATAATTTCACAACAGTCAGTTTTTGAGGCGAAAATTTTTCACAAAACCTTCACTGTAAATACAGTTTCCGGGTCAGGTCAAAGGTCAACCTTTAATCCGTTCGAAGACCATAAAATGTGAGTAGTAGAGTTGAAAACTTTAGCAAACAAATGAAATGTTATGGATGGTTGTATTTTTGGGGTTTGGATGATGATATGATGAAACTAGCACAATTTAGGATCGATGATATGAAAGTAAAGAACACAATTCTAGCATCAATGGCGATAAATAGGTACACAAGAAGATTGTTTTAGCTAAATAAAATGTCCAATTCATTCGAATTTAATGGAAAGTTAAAACTGGAAATTTAGTTTAGAAATTTGGCAATATCATGGACAGGCCAATAATTTGTACACCGCACCCGGATGATTTCGGAGACGACTCTTTCCTCTTGCCTCGCTTCTTTGGCTCTTGTAGCTTCATACACACAAATCATTCATAATACATTACAGTATACGAAAAAGGAAAGAAATGAATACATAAACGTTGTTTGAACTCTACTTTGACTATCTCTCCCATACTCTTTGCATAAAAACGAAGATACCTTAAATCATGGCATCTACATCCAATTTGTCATAAAAAATATACAATAACTTAAATACGTTTGAAGGAACAACCACGGGAAAAGCTGTAGCTCTACCTGGAGAAATCAGACACGACCCTAGTCATCGCGTTGATATGAATTGCCTTTTCAGAACAGACTTTATAGAAGCGTTGGATAAAGAATTTCATCTGAAGAGGGTCAGTAAGGTTCGGTGGATGAGAAGAGAAAGTAGGGACTTAAATATGTATCACTGATACACTGACTCTTTATATACATGTTTTCCTATTGTATATGTTTTCCAAAAGTGTTACAGGGCTTAGTTACCTGTATAGATGCTTAAAACTACTTTTTTGTTCTTCAATGTTAAAATCATTAATTTTTATAGAGTTGTATTTATAATGAAGTAAAAAGAACCATGACAAACATCTGGCTTGATTAAAAAATCCTTTGTGTACGAGTCTGTGCTTTCACTTGTTTTCTAAATAATTCAAGTTGCTTCTCACCATTGAATTTTATTGCTAAACCAAAAAAAACCCAACAATAACTTGACTATGGCTTAGAACTCCATTAGCATAGCAAAACTGGGATAAGTTATACCATCTTGTACTCATTTTTCAATAATGTGATATGATAATGCTTGAATCAACTAATTCAAAAGCTTCAAGATTTTACTAATGATCGAGCCCACTTTTATTCGGTTAATTAAATGTGAACTAAATATTATGTTATGAAGCTAAAAGAATATATTTCACGTAAGGACAAAGAGTTGAGATGAGTAAAGACTTGAAAAGGTACATGAAAATGATATATGAGTTGTGTGCCTGCTGCCTTCCCTAAAGCTGAAAGCTTGTATCAAAAAGCTACAAAACTCTCCCTTTCCCGTGAATAGAATAGACCAAATTGATTCTTTGCTACTTTGGTGTTATTCTATCAGTTTTCCAACACTAGTCTCATAAAGGTTATATACTTTGAATGTGCAGTACAGCGCTGGATATGGTATACTCACTATGAAAGGGTATACCTTGGTATGCTTGGTATATCACTACCATGATGCAATACGAATCGCTGCAATCATCAGCATGAAGTTAGCTACGGAAAAGATGAAATGAACTCATTGTCATCAAAATATGTACTTGCTTAATGGCAATGATATTTATGAAATTAGTTTGCGTGGTGAGGACAAACTTTATCTGGCTAGATATGAATGTTATAATTTTCATCTATCATTTTGATTTTTTGTGAACACTTCATCATTTATTGAAAGTCAGTAAATATAATAAAATCCGAAATTATTAGCATCATTACGGACCAATAATAATTGTATTTAAATTGAAAAAAGAGTCAAATGAAAAGGTGATATTATGGGAAGCTTATTTCATGTCATATTTATATGGACTTCCGAATTATAATTTTTGTAACTCCTTTGTCGTTGGGGTTTGTGAAGATGACACCGTCGGAATGTTGGTGGGAGAACGGCTCCTCTCAGGGAACGCTTCTCCTTTTACCGGAGCACCACAAGCATTCATGTTTCGAAAGTATGTACACTTCCGCTTAATAATGATGAAATACAACGTACATATATTCATGCAAGCCTTTTTTAACATTTTTCTTTGTGAAATGTGCATAATAAATGGTGATTTTGTGCGCGTTGCTATTTCTAGGAGTATAATTTCGTGGGAGCTGGAAATCCAACTTTGTGACGCAATTTCCAGATTGAGTATATTTTTGGCAAATGCAACAAAGAAACACAGCAACTGAATGACTGAATGCACCCCTCAGCTACAAATGGATGACGGCGAATCTGTTGCGGAAGATTATTTTGGTGGAGGCGATGAATGTGTGGAGCTTGTATGCCTGACTGATTCAAGTTAATTTTTATATAGAACAGTTGTCATTTGATCAATTATGTTGTTGATAAGTTATAACACATGTTTATTTGTATTTATAACTTCATTTATAAACTGTGGTTGTGGCATGGTTTATGCATTCATTTAGTATTTTAGTCAATGTATAGTGTTATAAACTGAAGTCTTTGTAACTGATTGATATTTTTATAAAACGATCTAACCTCTAATAATAATAATTGCTAATGGGTTGCTGTCTTCATGATTCACATTTATAAATCAATCGACTTTTGATGTGGAAGCTACGAGTAAACTACTGATGTTTACAACTCACCCCATTTTCTTTCCTACGCAGAAATACTCTGAAAACGAAAAAGTCATAACAGAAAAGATTGAAAGAAATCAGGATTCTGACAACATATATTAATCGACTTATTCAAATAAAAGTTTTTTGACTCCATTTGTTACATGAATGCTCATTTTTTTCTGATAAAGAAATAAGTTGAATTATCGAAAAATATATCAATATTATTGGCGACATGTAGTGAGCCAATGCAACTTTTTCCTGTGGCCCACAAACAGTGAAACATATATGGTTTCATGTGTGGAGGCCTATAATGAATAAGTCAAAGATATATATTAATCGTTGATTATACACTAAGAGTTTATTTGGGACTGTAATTATTTTTTTTTTTTTTTTTTCTTTCAAATTTTACATTTTTATCATATATATCATCATGTATAGGATAATGAAAAAGAAAATTTGCTGCAATTGGTACTATTTACTATCCTAAATTGAATGGGGCAAGCTTGAGATACGATCATAAGTACAATAAAGATGAAAAAATTGTTGAACATTACGTGAAACCAGAGCTTGACCAGCACGGTTTTTGAATTGGTACGCGAGATGACACTGGAAATACTTGACATACTGAATGAAATGACTTGTGGGTAAGTTGATAATAGCACAAACATAGGGGGGGGGGGGGGGGGGGGGGGGGGGGGGGGACTCATACTACCATATTTCATTTCAAAATGCTCCAATAAAAACCTTTGGTCAAAATCAGCAATAACCATATAGTATATTAGGTGGCAGAATTTATTTCACATTGCAGCATTAAATTACAATGAAATTTGAGTCGTATAGAACATGTTACTACATAGTTCAAAATCAACGAGTGAAAGTCAGTGTATTAAAAGCTCCCAAAAACAATATAGTTCAATTTCTCCGTCCATCAAAAGACCTGTAGACTCTCACGATTACCCTCACGAGGCCGAACTGAATCTAAAAATAATATTAACAGTCCAAGTCAGGAAAGGTGTGGCCTGCATCACGTGAACATGGCGTGGACATCTCCAGCCCTCATCGAAAGACCTCCCGTAAGACATCATTGTTAGCTGCTGAATTCCTGACACTAGCTCAAGATCATCACCTGAATTCTCGGCATTGGGATCGTTGCAAAAGTGACTTAAAGGGCGGGAAGTTGGCGATAACGTTTACATTTCGGACTAAAATTCACCGCGTTCGGTCCAGTCAATGTTAAGGCTCTACGCATTCTCTGTGAAACGCCTGGTCAAGGATCCAGCACTCGGGTAGCGAGTTGGGAAAGACGTGAATGTTGTAACGGTTAATTTTCGCAAGTTGGGGAAAGCTCTTGTACCCTTCAATTAGGAACAGATTTTGGAGTACTTCAGCCTGAAAGGGTT
>LJIJ01003042.1:0-21733 GCA_001718145.1 Orchesella cincta | reverse complement strand
TGATTCAGAATTTCCGTCAAAGATGGTATAATCTCGAGGGCCCCGCTTTCCTTCCCTGTAATCTAAATATATAGCGCTATTTACCGGTCCCCGAAGAACAGCTTGGACTTAACGTAAACAAAGTAAATGTTACAAATTTTCCCATTTGAAAAAATTGTTCCGCTCAACAATCCCTTTTTCTCTACAGTGAACAAGCCAAGAATCCACAATGTTGAACCTACAATATGTCTGAACGTTTTCCGGTGGAACCGAGATCACAACATTTTAGAGAACACCAATTTAAGTCAACATGCCTTATCCCTGGTTTCTGTCCCCTAAAAAGGAAGTCGCAAGATATTAATCAAGCGCTTGTGTCAGGCTAGTCTGCCTGAAGGGATATAGACAATAGCAATGGAGCTAAATTATAATCGGTGTCTTCCAAACTTATGATCAATATCTATTGGATAAATACCGCAAAAGGGTCTAGATCACGTCACACACTCAACTTCAAACAGGACCGACAACAGTAATACAGACCGTCACCATCACATCTGCGAAGAAGTAAAAAAATCCCGCACCCCGTCGGTGAGAAAACTCCCTAAAAACGGTTCAACTGGGCTGAGGGTTAATTATTTCATCAGATGTGTTCCCAGTAAAACCACCGCCGGAAAATACACGGGTGCGACTACGCGCCCCCTTATCCCAGGTTATTCTCTTACACGATTGACATACACCTTGTGACCTCCTTCCAGTCCCAAAACCACCCGACTAAAAACATCAAACTTATTTGAACATCCAGCAAGCATGTATACACCCGCACTAATACCTCCTCGTCAACGTGTCTATATCCCAATTCCACCCCCTCACACCTATCTCATTTTTTTGAAAAACATCACTCCACATGCTATATGAAATTAGCGATGCTTAATGATATTAGACATTGCTATTAAACTAATGACACACGCGAGAAGTACAATCTGGCTATACTAAAGGTTGGAGTTTATTGCTATTTTCGGTGGAGAACATATAAGACTTTTACTACAGTCAGCTAATGCATTATGTCTTAAGGTCTCCGATCGAGCTTCAGGTGAAAGGCTAAGCGTCTCGGATGACGGATTCACTAATCCACTAGATATGGATCCACACAGTGGACCTCAACGTGAGGTCCAAACACACACGCCCGGGCGATTACCCTCTCAAGACTTGTGGACCCCTCACCTCAGGGAACCTTCGTTTGGCGTGATCCACAACGAGCGATGAGAGCAATTCTGGTCCTCCTGTTGACCAGAACAGGTCTAAGAGCTATGTGTTAACAAATATACGTAGACAGTCATGAGTTGTTAAATGTTGATTTCAGTTGAGGATAAAGTATTTCTTCTTCGCGGACTATTCCAGAGGGAGTACTAGGTGTGAGTAATTAAATCTATCAGAATCTGTCAGTATGTCGCACGTTACTCTAGAAAATACATGGATTGAGGTGAGTGTAGTAGGTGCGTACGTTTGTTTCGAAGAGCCTCGAATGATCGGAAAAAATAGAGAGAAGTCAGCTTCTCGTTCGGCTTATGAGTCCTGACGTTTGGTAGGGAAAATAGGACCGAGTGCTCCGTATTGGCCTCTCGAATAACCGAAAACCGCTTGAATAGGCATACCCTGGATGAACATCGTGATGGATCTTGGAAAACATTAGCAGTCTACGCTACCAAAACTGCCCCAAACCCCCTTCACCGCGAAACGGCTATAAGAAATGCAGGACGATTATATGATGATAGCAAGGACAACTAAAACAATGAAATGGATTGTGAACTCCGTTTTCGGAATGAAGTTAACCAACAAAGTCCAATAGAAAAAATTTGCCACGGTCTTATATTTACCACATTTTAGCGCATAAACACCTACGCTGGTCAAATAATCAAAATTGACACCATATCAGGTCTACGACACCTCACACAATAACCTTACCACACAAACATAAGTGCCTCGAGGAGAGTATTGCACTCGCTTACTAGACACTAGCTGTGCTTGTACTAACTAAAACGCGGATTCGGTCTCGGCGAGTTCGTTTTGTGGAAGGGTTAGAACAGCGAGCACAGTGTAATGACCCGTAATGATTAGCGATGACTTAGCAGATTGTGTACATCACCATCTTTGAATGATGCGGGAGGCCTATACGCTTTCTATATTACTTTTACTCTACAATAAACTATTTCAATTCAATGGTATATATATTGTGCCTTCACACAAAACTTTCACAAGGCTGCACAAAGATATCGAGACCCAACATATTTGTATTATTGTTAACAAAACTTAGGTATGCTCCATTACAACTTCTATACGATACATTCGAGCTAGCTATTGGTGATACTGCGTGTTGCGTGGGTTTTTTTAACAATGCCAGCTAGCTAAAAAAACAAAACATAAACACCGTTATGAAATCTATTGGGTATCGTAGCCTCGACTAAAAGGAGCTATGTTTCCCTTATTTTTCTCCTCACACAGTTGCCGTGCATTCTTATCTTGGTAAATGAATTGCTGAGACTTTAGGTAACCAGACTCGCCCGGAATGCACTAAAGTCCATGTACACCCGGAAAGCATTCTTTTTTATAAAGACCGAGCGTCAAACTATGTCATTCTGCAAATATTTTGACAGCGTGGCTAATCGCGACATTATCGCAAGTCGTTGGACGTAATAGCCTGTGCTAACACATATTTATATATTGAACTAAATTGAATCAAGAGTGTTAAACTCGTTAAAATATGTTTGAAATTTGCATTTGTCACTGTTTGTTGTAGTGACTTCCAGGAGAAGAAAATTCAGCCACAATAATATATTGTCGAATTTTGAATAGCATGTTCTAAAAAGTCGTAGGGAGACGTCAATTTATCCTTATTATATTATTAAGTGAAATTACACAAACATCCTTTTGCTCCAGGACATGTGTGTATAGAGAACAAACGAAAATGGTATGACGAATTGTCACTATATTTTTCAAGACAAAAAACATTTTTTGTAAACGTTAATGAAACAAATTCATTGGAGGCCAGATCGACTTACGTATATCGCACTTATAGAAATTGAGCAAGATGTGATTTCGAGGAGGAATATTGAGCAATAAATTACTATGTTACGCATCTGATATAAAATGGGACGTTTGTATGCTTGTTGTATCAGGTATACAGCACGTATAAGCCTATCCATACAAGCACGTATATCTAAGAATACAATTGGCATTTATATTCACTTCAGAAGCTGGTGATCGGGGCGCGTTTACTTCGGTATTACCACCTCAAATACACCTGCTTCTTCCTTAAACTAAATCTCAAGCACGCAGACTATCAACTATCTCACCTATGAACTGGCACAACGACTGAAAGAGGTTTAGGGCTGGCCCCGTTTGGGCCATCTGGTGCTCTTCACGTAAACGTGGAATTCCTTATTGATAACATCATGGGTGGGTTATGGAAATTGATAATTGTATATCCCATGTCATAAATATGACAAATGAGAGTTGTAACAGTAGACTAACTTGAGAGTACCTCATCTAAACGGAAAGTAACTATTTTGACAAGCCAGTAAGGGGAGCAACATTACATCGCGTTCGTTCTTGTTCCTTTAACCTCTTCGTTTGGCGGCCAGGAAGCTTGGAGGAACACAGGCTCAGTATTACGACAACACGCAGTTCCGTAGCTAGGAAGTTTCCTATATGTCCCTTCGCCCTACAGACTCTTGTAAAATCTCAGAAGGCGTAAATTGCACAAAGCAAAGCTGTCTTGGGCATGACTTTAAGATGATAGTTTATAGTTAGTCTGTTAGCTCCGATTCTACGTGTTGGGTGAGAATAATATAAACTCCACACTACACTAAATGTATGAGCTGGTATATTGAAATCGTCGTGCAATATTCAGTGACGGTCAGTCGTTAGCAGTCAAACGAACCATATCTGATGCTTTGCACTGGTTAAGGAGAGAAAAAGATAGTTCTGCTGGACAACTGCAGTGACGAGCTCCCGCTCTACCATGTTCGTGTTTCGGTGTCCACTTTGAATACAAGAGCATTATGATTTCTATTACGCTAAAAATGACTTTCATAGCCTAATTTTTGACCCGTATAGGGTTAGTTGACTCAGGATCATAGAAAACAAGAAGGACTAAAGTTTCAGTCAGTTTTAATAAAAGAATAAGAACCATTTAGCAGTTTTTATTGACTGACAAATTCTTTGAAAAAAACATTTTTTTCAACCTTTGCTACAAAAAAGTTGACGCCGTTCAGGCAAAATTTCCACTCGTTTTTATTCAGTCTTCGCACTTTTTCAATACGGAGCACGCCAGAAGGAACAGACGTATGTTGATTCCCTACATTTGAGATGAGCAGAAGGTAGTACATGATTGGATATGGATGCTACATATGAAATTCGTATCATAGCAACCTGGTGGCTGTCCAAAAACAATAACTACAGTGAGTTTAGTCAATTGTTTTTGCCTATTGGTGGGGGCATAACGCAAATAAAATTGCGATCATAACCTTTGTGACGACCTAGCAAAGATAGGAGAAATCCTAAGTTCATGTGAATTAGCGCTAGAATTCCGCCCAAATCGAGAATAGCATTCCTATCTTTATCCTTCCTAACTCAGGCTGCGCGGACGTTGAATTAGCCCACAATCCTCACCAAAGTGCTTTTCTCCGAGACGTATCACGGCTTCACTCCAGGGGCTCATGTACTATTTTCTCCCTATTATTTTTCCCAGCATATTAAAAAAAGTGGAAAAAAAAACAAAAGTTGGAAGAATATCGCTGCTATAGTATGTGGTTAGCCAAAGGAGGTAGGCGTAGCCAAGGTGAAAAAAGCAACTATTTCAATTGAGCAAGTAAGGAAATTTGACTACACAGGTGCATTTCCCCAAACCGTTCGCGAGTAGTGGTGAAACAGGATAAATTAATGAAAGTGGTAACCAGATAATATTGCCGTTATCAATCTCTTGATTTTCTATACAAAAAAAGCATCACGGCTACACCCAATTTTTTAGGCTTTACGTTACGTGATACTAAACCAATTCGTTTACTACTCCCCCGCTACAGACCTTAGGGCTTAATTGATTCTGGGAAAGTGAGATGGAGTTGAAGATAAAAGAATGAAAGCAGCGTGAGCCAAAAAACACTCGCATCGCCAGACCGCATCTCCAAACTGAAGACTGCCTCATATTTTTTCTTTGGGAGCGTACAAGGCAAATGAAACTGTTATGAGAATTAGAAATTATTTGAATAAAGAATCTTTTCTCCTCCTGGTATCATTTATTTTTCTTTTCGCTATATCCCCCAGATATATCATTTTTTTCTCGCCAATCTACTGTGTTCCGTCTTCTGAGGTCCCTTCGCCTGCTGACAAAAAGGCTATAGCAATGGCCAAAGTACCTCACGGAAGAAAAGTACGTGACCGGCACCAAAAAGTGTGAGGCTTACTAAAAGTGTTAATGAACATGTGCATCCAATGGGAAATTACAGGCGCTAATTATTAAATAATCTTGTTCTCTTGTCTCTTAATTTCCTCTCCTGCGCTTCCGTTATGATATAATATGTTAGCTAGTCTGATTAGCGCCATGTTCCTCGTTAAGATTGTAAAGAGGTACTGAGAAGAAGAAACATATGAATTCCGCAAGTAAATAGGTCAATCAACAGGTGTAAAAAGCACAACTCTTGCACGTACTCGACTCGCAAACTGTATTACGAACCAGTCGAGCTATATAAGATGAAGTTCTAACTGAGTGGAAGTCCAGCGAATAAAAGTTTTTCAACAGTTTCTCGTTACACTAAAAGTTCTCTTAAAATTTTCCTTGTATACGTCTCATGCCGAAACGTAAACAAGTGAGAAAAAGTTTCTCCTCTATCCGCTGTGTCTCGAAAATTTCGGTATTCTCATATGGACGAGGGTTAAATCATTGTAAGAAACGTTTTGTTCGTATGTCTTCTTCTGACCTGCACTATTCAAAATTAAATTACTCTATAAATTTGCTCTACTTGAAGTAACCAAATCAAAGATCCCCAGAACCAAGGGGATAGAAACGTTAGTAAAACACGTGGACGGACAACAGCATCGATGATCTGCCAATGACTTAAATAAAAATAAATTACTATGATGCATGCTATTATACTGACGAAAAGTCATGCATGTCGACAGTGACCATGTGTATATAAATCGCTTTAAAGGTTTCAAGAAAGGATTGTTTTGGCCCGTTCCTTAACTAAATGCCACAAGCATGTAAGTCTGAAAAATATGTACCCATCATAGTATTGCTTATTCCGTCGAGTCGACCAAAATAACCACTAAAACCATTTTTAATGCATAATGCAACAATTCCCAATATCGTATTTTAGAGAAAAAATCCCTTCGATTCAGCTTTGATTTCATTAGTTTTTGAATAAAACTGTGACGCTCGGACGGGGTAGACCAAGAACGGAGCAAAAAAATGACGTGATCTATTTGTAAAAAACGGGAGGGAATGACTAAATCATGTTGACTGTCGCTGTATCATGGACTCTTATTTCTCTGACTAACTCGTCGGGGACAATTCCGTGGAGAAAATACAGATGTGTTAAAAACTTAATGGGCTGTAGCATTTTCTGACTCAGATTAGTTAATCCAGAAAAATGCGGTTGCTCTGCTACGTCCCCATACCTTCGGGGCTGCCAACCAATACTCATAAGCAAATCTTCAACTTTTTTTTATTTCTTTCGGGGAAAAAGAAGACATAAGGAAACCGTTGTCGGAACTTTGGTGGAGATTGTGGGCCTAATTCACATGGAGGCTGAGTTAGGAAGGATAAAAGATAGGAATGCTATTCTCGATTTGGGCGGAATTCTACAGCTAATTCACATGAAACTTAGGATTTCTCCTATCTTGCTAGGTCGTCCCAAAGTTATGATCGCAACTTATTGCGTTAGCCAATAGGAAACATCAACACAAGACAGCTGACGTCATAATTCCATTCTGTTCCATGCAACAACCGTCATGAATGCACCGACAATGAGTGAAATTGCCTGACGGCGTCAACTTGTAGCAAAAGTTGAAAAAAAACATTTTTTTCAAAAATTCACGCAAAAACGTCTAAATGTCATTTAAAATGACTGAAATAGTCTTCTTGTTCAGTCTGAGTAACTACCATGCAAAAATTAAGCTATGAAAAGTCATTTTTAGCATAAAATTAGCTGTTTTCATGACAAGGAACGAACTTAGGAGTGCTCTGAGTTGTCCCAAGTTTTTCTCCTATCTTGGTGCTTAGGATGCTGTTCTGAATTAGGTACCGGGGTAATTCACAATGATCGATCCTAACCTAAATCATGCCCCAAGACAGTTGTTGTGAATTAGCTTCTGAGAATTTTAGGTTGGGGAGATGGAATCCTAGCTAGGAATGGTGTTGTGAATACTGGCCTGTGTCTCCAAGCTTCCTGGGCCACAGAGATAGAGAACAAGATAGTATAACTGTATAATATGTAGCCTCTTCTATGTAAACTCTCATTTTATTATGGATCTATTTTTACCGAGAAAGGAATTCCACGGTTTAAGCCATGCCAAGCCCTCCTTTCGCTTATGGAGTTGAAGTCGCGTTAAGTTTTTAAGCTGTATGGATCGAGAAAGCCAACAACTCAAGTGAATATAAATGCCATTACGCCTGAACCTTACGGGTGATAGAACAACAAGCATAAAAAGCCATAAGATGCTAAAACTTTATGCTCAACTTCCTCAAATCACATCCAATATTAAGTGCATACTACGTAAGCTGCCAGATTTACGTAAATTTTTGTGACATGCCATTTTGATTCTCTATACCATTCCTGAAGAGTTAACCTTATATATTTCACGTCCACACATTTTAGGACATGCTATCCAAAATGACAAATATTATGTGCTGAATTTCTTCTTCTGAAGTCACTACACAAACAGTGACAAATGCAAATTTTTAACGAGTTTTCACTGAAATATTAAAATAAATAGTTAGCACATCTCACGATCAAGTCGGTAGCCACTCAAAATTATTTGCAGAATGACATAGTTGACGCTTTTAAAAAAATGCTGTGTACATGGATTTTAGTGCATTCGCAGTTGGTTACTAAAGTCTCAGCAATTCATTACCAAACGCAATGTGTGAAGAGATGGGAATTAGTAAGTAAATACCAATGATTCATAACGTGTTATGTTTGTTTTTTTACAGTGGAAGAAAGCAGCCAATGATGGCATGACGGAAGAAGTTGTAATGGACTCAGAGTAATAATATAGTGGTTAATTGTGCAGGTGAAGTTTTGTGAAAAAAAATACTTGAATGTACTATAAAGTTTGAGCTTCCATACAAGATGGATTCCAACTTGTTCCATTCCTCGTTACTCCCTTCCACAAAAAGAACTCGGCCGAGACCGATCGCGTTTAGTAGTAACAAGCACAAGGCTAGTGTTAGTAACAGTGCAACCTCCAGCACATTTGGTGGAAGGATGGAGCGAAAGCCCAATAAATTATTTCCAGTAGTGTCCATAGGAAATCTAGTGTTAATATCAAGCCTCATAGTGTTCTTCAATATAATCGTTCCTAGTCCAGTGGAAGGTTTGGCAGTTGTACGTAGAAATGTTGTCAAGATCCCACACGATGTTCATCCAGGGTATGCTATCAAGCGGTTTGGTTTCGGAGCCAATACGGAGCACTCCTACCACCTCATGCCGAACGACTACTCTTCCTATTTCACGGTTCTTGACAACGGTCTCCTCATGAGTACGGCGAATATGACAGATCTGATAGATCATCCCGTATCTCTGATAGTCCGCGAAGAGATTCCAGAATCCAACATTTCCACCACTCACAATGTTCAACTCTACGTTCTGGACAGGAGGACAATGCTCTCCTTTCCCCAAGAAGTTTATGAGGGTCACGTCTTAGAGAACGCACCGGTTGGAACTCACGTCACTGGGCTGGAATCCGTGCGCCCCACGACTGACCCAACCCGGAAACTCAAATATGAGATTGTTGGTGGGGATGGGAAAGGTCTATTTCATGCCGTGACAAACACTAGTGGTCATGGGCTTCGAATTTTGACAACCAAGGAATTGGATCGGGAAACTCAAAAGATTTACTCACTCATTGTCAAAGCGTATGACTTGGTGGGAGTTGATAGCGCAACAACCAAGTTGAGCATTGTCATTGATGATGAAAATGATAATGGACCAGTCTTCACAAAGAACTTGTACCGCTGGGCCATTCCCACAAATACCAGTAGATTTTCGGTTGTCGGCACCGTTCACGCGGAGGATGCGGATGGGGACCACATTTCATACCGGCTGATGACATCCAGCCCTACTTTTGTGATTGTTCCACAAACAGGTGAAATCCTCCTTGTCAACAAACCAGAGGATCAGTCATACCAACTTGAAGTCCAAGCTCACGACGTGAGACAACCATCACTGTTCTCCAATCAACCTGCAACTGTCATCATTGAAGTTGGCTCTCCAGAGTATTTGGAAGGCGTGATGGCACAAGGGGATAATGATGATGGGGTTGTTGTTGTCATTTTGGATGGGGATGATGACTCCTCTGATAATGAGAACGAGATGGAACGGAACAGAGGTCCTTCATATCACAGGATTACGAAGCGTCGTGTAACACGCGCCGTGAGACCGACAATGAGAAAAGAGTTTTTGGAGTCTGAGGGCCAGCCCGAGGGAAGGCTTGTATTTGAGCTGACCAAAGAGGTGGAATATGAAACCTTTAAGATTAGGGATGAAAACCCCTGGGTCACCGTCGAAGGAAATGGTGGAGTACGAGTCAAGAAAAAGTGGGACTATGAAGAACTCGGACCGGAAAAAACTATTGATTTCTGGGTCACCATCACCAATCCTGGAACGGCTACTGGTAAGTTCAAATCAAACTCAATTTATTCTGCTCTTCTTCTTCATTCGGGTTCATTTCATATGCGAATAAGCTTACTACTACTACTTTTGTGGGAACCATTTTGTTCTCGCCGCAATTGAAACAAACATCATACATGGCCAAACTTATCTTTGCTTTATCTTCCATAATGGTTGAGTCAGTCACCGGTGATATATCCCACGAAGAGTGTTTTGGACCTTGGTTTTGGCTTGGCTCAAAGCACCCAACTTTCAACGGATGCTTTTTTGTCTAACACCATGATCAAAAAGCAGTAATTTGTAGCATTTTAGGGCATCGTAATACTATCCTGGAAAAAGAAGGCGTATATTTTACTAACAAGCCATAAACGATTCATTACTCCCAAGGCATCCTGGTTTTTTTCTCTGTTCCGCATGAAAAAGGAACTTTCCATCTGAAAGTAATAATATTTGATGGCAAATGGGTGAGGTTATATTACATTCTTGTGTGTGTATTATCAAATGGGGGTTATCTATAAAAAGAACCTCCCAATAAAAGTCTTGTTCACAAAATACACACTGAAAAGAAAGATTATGCTTATATGGTACTTATATTTGGTCTAAAGGATCATATCATCATCATCGCTGCTCTACCCGCTTGGTTCTCCTTTCTCTAGGATATGCCCAGGCAAAGAACAGATATAAGTAGTTTCATCTTCGTTTCAACACAATGATGAATGTTTTTTGTAACTTGTACCAATATGTAATGTGTGTTGTGTACCCTTTTTTTAACTTCTCATGATGTGAGGCAACGCTCACAATAATGCACTGGAACGGGTGAGTTTAAGCATGGGTAGCAGCATGTAATCCATTATGTTAGTTTAAAAATGTCTGTTGTTATTACCCGTAATGCTTTTTACAAGTCTCTCGCTTTTGATGGTATTTTGATAAAAGGAATGGAAAGAAAATAATAAAAAAAGGAGCGAAGGGAGAACGAGTGGACCCAGGGCGCCTTCAGTTCAGGTGATCCAGGGTCCCAAAAGAATCCCTAGTCTTCTTACCTTATTCCGGAGGAGACTGCCTGGGTCGATTGTTGTTTTTTCCTTGAACTACCATTCTCGTTCTTGGGCTGGGAGACTATGTGTTGTTGTAACTATTTAACTCAAATTCATCCCTAATAACTTTGAATTAGTATTGTCATGATCATAGCACCTTCCAGCTTTGAATGTAATGCAGCAGTAAAAAGTATCAGAATGTGTCCACCTTCGGAGTTCTCATGGTTGTACCTTTTTGTTCAGGATATGGATTGAGGATTCGCTCTTTGTACTGTATCCTTTTTATCCATTTACACAGATCTTCGCAGCTTGACAATAAAGTAACGTTTCATTGCTCACATCTCTTGTTGGATCTTTTGCCTTGACTTTTCCTTTTTTCCATGATGTTCTACCTTGTTTCCCATGCCGAATGAGTAAAAATGTTTTCGAGGTAGTGGGATTGAATAAACCCCAAATTGTAAACATAGCATAGAAAAGGTACTAAAAATTCAATAAAAATATGTATCATATTTTGGCCCTCCTCGTACAAGTATTCATATCGCAATTACTTATGTAAGTTTAGACAATTTGTGAAAAGAATGAATGACTGGAAACCAGGCAAAGGATGGTGGATTGTCATTGTGATTTCATTCACTAGAATCCTAATTACGAGAACTAAGAAAATGAATGCTGAGTGTCGGGTACATCGATTATCAGTAGATAAGTGTAGACTGATAATGTTAGTCCAACACATTGTGGCAGTACCGACCACTGGAAACAAGCAAGTGAAAAACTTAGCAGAACAAGTTGTAACGATGAACGAATGCCTATTATTAAGAGCAAAGTTGTTTGTTCTTTTTGAGTGTACGTGCAACTGACATTTTGCATTAAACAAAGCATAAAGCATACCATCCATGTACCTTTGACTTTTTTCTCGTCAGACAGAATGAAAAATAAATTTGATTTAGCCAGTTGGCAAGCGTAAAATTTTATGCAAGAGAAGACGCTACTACTTTACCTGTGCTCGATGTATGTAGTAACATCATTTTTTATCATGGATCTGAAACCTCTCTCAAATGGGAAGTGTAGTAGTTGTAACGGTAGGAAAATGAAGTAGCGGAAAGAAGGAGAGAGGGGATCAATACTTTCATCCGCTTGTAAGTATAAAGTAGGCGTAAGTTTCGAATTTTGTGCGAAATGAGAAAGAGGAAAATTGTGTGTGGGCTGGAAAATGGATAAATATTATGCAAACCCAAGTGTTTCGTGTAATGGATGGTGGCATGTTTTCAGTTTCATACACATGTTAGGCTCTAAACCAAAATCTTTTGAACAAATATGGAATGAAGCTACAAACTCCTAAAATTATTGGTCGTTTGATGTTATAAAGTGTTTACATTTTTTACATACTCATTTCTACAGTAGTACGATTATATGGGTCTTGGTTAAACTCAAAAGTTTGCGTTGGAAAATTAGTTAAAATTCCGAATGAAATGCCAACCATTCTTCATGGCAAAGGCCCTCATGTGCTGTCATTACTGTCAATAAAATATTTTTTAATTCTAGCAATAATAATTTTTGTTGAGGAATATCGAAAACAATAGTTTCAAAGAGGAGGGCAAGAAAAATTATACCTACATTGATGGTTGAAGGTCGACAAGAAAAGTTGTTTATGTTTTGAAAGACTGGAATTACAAATGGTATTCACCTGCAGGAGCCAATAATCTCTGACAAGCTTATCAGTACTATCTGTAATGACAACAATTTGCTATTCGGTTCCAACCTACAAATTAGTATCATCAATCAACTAACTACTACCTGAAAGCAGTAAAATAGTGTAAACTGTATTTTCCATTGTATATTGATGTAAATACTGACAGAGCCCTACACTTACTTTTGCTTGTCTTGTGTAGAGTTTTCTTTCAGAATATTAATGGATGGTTTCATTTATATATCATTGTGGATTGGTTCAAAAGCAGTTATTAAAGTTAGTGAGACGAAATACGAAGTGGACAAATGTTTCATATCCAGTTTTCCTCAGCCATATGAATCTATTCATTCTCCATCCTTCCGTTTGACTCGCACATCCTTTTTTCTCACCGTGCAGTCTTCCTTCCGCTATGAGAGTCAAATTACTCAAAACGCAGATTTCGTTTGGACAACCTCAGTTTTCTTTTGTGTATGCCCATTATGTTTTTGTTTTCAAATGAAATGTTTGCCTCATACTTTATCACCATATATGGTTAATGGGTTTCTGTATAATATAAAGTACATAGTGATAATGGTTCCTTACTATCTCTCCAACAATCTGTTTTACTGCTGTAATGTAATAAGCGCTGGTGTATTGGATAGCAAGCGGTCCCACTTTCAAATGGGCAATACATCAAACAGCATATATTCAGCTCATCTTTCTTCTTCACACACATTTGCTCTCCTGCACGGTTAATTTATTTTGTAAAATGGTTGAATGGAAGTAGATTAGCCGTAGCAGTAGCAAGACGGAAAATCGACCGCCTTGAAAAAATCAAAGAAATGTAAAAAAGCGACCCTTTCATCTTTTCAAATTTCGACCAAAGCAAATGTTTGCAGCTGTTTTCAGATGCTGATCTTCTCCTTCTCTCATACCTTGCTCATTGCTCATGCTCCTTTTATAACGCATTTACAATTTACGAACAAAGGCATTTTCTCCCGAAAAAAATGCTCGAGTTTTCGTGAATACAAATATGTGGCTTGAATGAGTACAATGCTCCATTCCAATGTACCTGCTAAATAATAGCTCCTGTGATGCTAGCTCGTTTATAATTATTCATCCATTCCATTAATACCTTTGTAGTGGGCAAATCCTCAGGAAAAAAAACAGGTAGCAAAGGTTTTCTTTCAACCTTGCACCATGATTACATGATATGATCCACTTATGTCGTTTATGTGAATTCTTTTACATTGAATTTCGGATCTAAAATCCTCTAATTCCTTCTCAGCCGTCTTTTGTTATAGAAAGAAATTTTATCCCATTAAATATTTTCTTCCAATTTGATCAATTCTTTTATTGCAAGCTGCAGGAAATTTTTAAAGCAAACCTACTATTATTCTCGCTAATTCGCTGTACTGACAGAGCTGCAGTACATGACAGCAATTCATTTTTCCAGATGTTGGCAATTGGCATTGGATTAGGATTTATTTGTAATGATTGACAGATGCATTGTGCTTTGGATTTGTGGTGCATTTTATCAAGAGTTTAGAACATTCAAATGAAACGAACTTTGAAAAATATTATTCATCCAGTTATGCTGTTACAAAAGAGGGTAGTTCATGGAAGCCAGGTAAATCCGCCTTTGGTTGAATTGATATATTTTTCAACATTAGACTTGAAAAGGATAGGCATATACAGAATAAAGTTTCTGGATAATCCTCTCAAGTGCTTGAACAAATGTACAATACTGTGTTTGCATTGCTGACGTATGCGCAACTTACAGTAGTGTGCCAGCTTTTCACAAAAATTATCGCAGTGAAACAAACCGAAGGGTCGAGTTGGGGGAGGATTAGGTAGAGAAAAAATCCATGGGTTGTGCTTTCAAACAAGGTTGTTGTTGCCAGGCGAAAGCAAACATTCCGAATTACACTTTGGATGTCAGACAAGCACTACTGTGCCTTAACCAAGCGGGAAGAAAATGGAGGTGGAGGGTAGTTGTTGGATTGATTGTGAGATCATCTTTCTGTCTTCCTCTCCCTATTCTCTCCGTTTCCAAAATATATATTTCCAGCCAAAAAGTACAAGTCAATACCGATTTTTCTCGAAAGTCTTGGTGTGTAGTTGTTTCTCCCCTACGTATAGCAAACTCCAGGTTGAGAGCATAATGATTAAGGGGAATTCTGTATGGTTTTTGGTCCTGGGTTTTAGCTGCTGCTATTTTTCTGGCATTAATGCCTGAAAGATACAAAAATACATATGATCCCTGCTATGTAATTCAATGATTTCAATTATGGAAGTTTCATTTGTAATTGCGTAGTTGAATCTGTAAGGAGGAGTAGGAGTATGTCTGGAAAACAGACACGAGAAATGCATTCAAATGTATGAAAATGAAATGGTGGCGATAACAAGCCGTTCTCTGGACAAAAACTCTGTCATTTTGACAAAAGTAAACGAAAGTTAACTGCACCTAAATGTACATAAAAAATAATTACCAGTTCCGAAAATAACATGCTTTTATCTTTCTCTCCCATTTACAATTCGAAGCAGACTTTTACCATGTAGTTTGGTATGTGTTTCTCGTGGTTGTCTCTATTTTTATGTTGGTGGTAGTGGTGGTGAAGGCTAAAAATTGAAGTATTTAGCAGCAGTACCAAAAGTGTGTTCGCCCCAGGCTGCCCATTACCGTTCGACATGAGGTAGGTATTCAAGGGCTGTTATTATTATGGAGAGCTTCACTTTACCAAAAAAGAAGAATGGAAATCACTGTCTTATCCAGTACTGGCCGAGGCAGGAGGCACAAACATTGTTGTACGTTGATGCAAGGTAGTATAAGCAACCAGGGAGTAGGAAAGAATGTTCTCTTCTCGTGTTTCTTCAAGTATGCACGCATGAAAGGGCTTAAGTGCAGATAGGCTTAGGACACAAATTAGAATTGTGATGGAACCATACAAGAAAAATATGTACATAAGTAAGGCTGCAAGTTCACTTTTCATATCCAGATTCCATACTAATATAGTAAGTTGAAAAGTAAAAGTTTTTTTTTGTAAATGAAACCCGGGTGAGTCATTGTTAAAGGAGAGCCATTCAATGTCAGTCAGTGTCAGTGTCAGTTGACGAGGCATGATACTGTATTGCACTGACAACTTTCCAGGATACCATTACTAGCAGCAGGCCGCAGATGGTCTTCCTTCATATAACTCATAAGAAATTAAATGAGTTTGGAAAGAGGAAATCGTAACGTATTATTATTCGCGTCTGTACCCAAAAACTTCACCAGGAATCCCCATCAACGTGTAGAGTACTGAACACACAAACTCTTTTTGCTACAATTCGGAGAAATCCTGAAATATGTATAGGTATAGGCATATGCATTTCTTTGGAAAAGGAGGATAAATTTAGACATCCATTCCATGTCTTTTTTCCATTTCCGTGATGGAAAGAAATTCACACTAAAGCTACTTCTCAACTAGGAAAAGCTTTGTCATGTTTGTGAATCCATAGTATAATCATACATATTTTCAATATTACTGAAGAATGAATCGTTATTGGGTCACGTAATTTTACCTTACATTGCAGCGTCAAGATTTCTTCATGGAAGCATTAACAGTTTCTCTCTAACACTCCAGAAATCAATTAAAAGATTGTTGTTACAACGAACACACAGTTGACATCAGCCATTCCGGAAAATAAATGAAACTGCATGAGGCTTAAGAGATTGTAAAAAATCGATCTACAAGAAAGATATGGGGCTTGAGCTTGACTGGAATGTTTAAGTTAATGGCAAGTAAAGCAAAGGATTTGCGATGTAAATTAGTGTTGTTGTCTTTCGTGCTTGTGCATAGTCATTCCATACTATTTCGGAAGGATTTTTCGGTTTTCTGAGCATTTTTCTGTTTAGAGATTATTCACAAGATTGGGGAGAAGAAGAGTCGATGCGATGCAAACATCTTGAAAGACACGAGCAAGGGGAAATAGTAGAGAGAAAAGATAAGATGATGAAAAAGAGGCGCCATTGTTTTACTTCGTAAATTGTAGGGGTTAGTCAAAGACATGCACAGAATCATGTTTTGTATATTTATCTCCCAAGCTCTATATCTATATGCAGTTAATGCCTTGACTCTTAAAAATGTGTCCTTGTTCCAAAGGATAACCTCAAAGCTCAAGCTCGCTGGCTCATTCATTTTAATTCGTTTCTGAGCTGCTGTTTTTCTTTTTCAGAAAGAGCTGGAAAAGTAGCAAGTTATATAAAAGTAAGGGTTTTAATGAAGAGTGATGCTTTTGTGAATTTTCCCCACTAACGTTTTCCTTTTATGAGTGTTTATTCTCTAAATTCGTTGCAGTTGGATGGATTATATTATGTAAACGTAGTCACCTCAAAAAAGTGCGATTTAAACCAGGGATTTGGCAGGGTGCCGGGTTAACTTGAACCTGAGTTTGCTATGTACGTGCCTCAGTGTCAACCGTTGTGTTTTATGAATTGTTAATGTACACTGTCTCATTACTTCCACACATACGCATGTAGATTCCACAGGGAATGCATGTGAACTGGTAAACGTAATGGATGTTGTGAAAGTCAATGTTTATTGCGAGCGAATCTAGTATATTATGCTTATCGTATCAACGGATTTGTAGACCAGAACGGAATAACAAAAAGTATCAGATTTAAAATGATGCTGGTTTAAAAACTGCGTTGATATATAGTAGCAGCAGTAAACTTGTCATTGGCTTATGTCAACAAAATTTGGTTTCTTGTATGTATGATATATCCCTGTTAATGTCATTTGTCCTCAAACCTTTTGAAACAACTCATAAGAAAAGAATCACAGGTAGGAAGGAGTACTGTTCGACTATCGTTTACCTTTTCTTAACTCGCAGAATGTTTGTTTGTATATGTTATTTCGCTCCTGTGGCGATGATATGGGTTCCTTTGAGGCACAAACCTATTCGGGTCCCTACTTGTTTGTTATTCTAAAGTTTCATCGTTCTCGCTGGTCTATAGTCCACAGCGGTGGCATCAAAGGTCAAGTCAACATGGGACAGCTCAAGGTGCTTCTTTCTCCTATTTTTATCTGATAAAAGCTCGTTTATGGTTGTGCAGTTGTTCATGTAGTAGAGAAATAGGTTGTTTGAAACAAAGATAATTTGTCAATTTTTAAGACATTAAATTGCATTGGATATAGTTCACCCTTCACACTAAGGCATATAATGATATTAGTAAAAGTGCTAATGATTTAGCCAGCATAAACACACCAAGCCAAAAGAGCAGTTCTCAACTTTATGAATGGAAACGCCTAACCCGTCAACATGTGATGTAATGGACGAACACGTCGCAAAAACTGACTCCAATTTCATTCACAAGAATTTTACACATGATGTTTATATCTGATATGATATATATCTAGAGTACCCAATGTAAAAAAATGCAAGCAGATGGACGAAATAAAAAAGAAAAGAAGATTATTTTGAGGCGGTCCATGAATCAAGTTACATTGAACTTGAGTGACTGGTTTCATGATGAAAATGATGATCTCAAGTTAGGCACAGGAATGAAACAAAGCAGTCAACCCTAACCTAACGGTGTGAGTTGTCATATTACGAAAACATAGCATGAAGTTTCTTGTTGGGATGATGCATCCCTTTCTTAGTTGGTTCGGCTCTTCGGCTGCTTCCATAAAACTGAACGAGCGTGTTTTCTGTACAAATACAACCTTGCAAGACAAATTGAAGAAACGAACAAGCTCGAAAATTTTGAAGTAACCTTAACTTTACAACTTTTAAATACGATATTTCGGAAATGTTGTTACAAGCCATATTTTACCCGCAACCTCACCTCATAGCATCACCGGGGAGTCTCCCTGTTTGCTTTATGAGTTCGCACAACTGTCAGAGATCAAGTCAACTTAATGAACTAAAGTCAAATCTGCAATTGGTTGAATTATGAGGATGCAAAAATGAAAAAGTGACTTCTCCTCGATGAATCATTCCCAATTTGCTTGATTTGTACACACGCTTTAGTATTTTACAACAGTTTATTCTGACTCTATGCGCAGCATATTTGGCTAAACTAGCAGTAATGACAATGATATAATCTAATGTTATTTCTCCACTGACTCAAGTTGAGTTTACGGTCATTTATCAAAACTCTGATTCGAGAGGATGAGCGTATGATAGATAGTGACTCAAATGCAGAAGTCATGTTGAGCATCGTTACGTGGTCCAATATCCATTTTATATCGGTTTGCTTGAGTCACTAATGTAAATTTCTGCTAGAGTAACAAATAATGGCGATCTTAAGATGATATTCACAAGAGCGAAAAGCGGACCGTTCTTTTATTCCATCACGTTGAATCAGCTGCAATCTGCAGTTGACTTCTGGTTGCTGTGTAATAATACCTTCTTCTGAAGAAAGAGGATCTAAAATTAAAAAGTATGAGTGTCTGGTCTCGATGTTATATACGGTAGGATGAAACGAATCGCACATTATTATTACACATAGATTTTGACAAAGAAAAAGTAGCGATGCATCTTGAGGCTATAAAAAATAAAAAACCGTTACGTACTACACGTTCAAGATCAAAACTGTCTTGCTGTGAGTGTGCCAGAGTCAAAGCAAAAGAGTGAGCTTGAACTTGCTGGATTTGCGATGTGAAATATTTTGAACAGTTTGTACTCAATGGGCTATAAATAACAACTTCGTGCTCACAGCGACAAGTATGAGTTGAAGAGCTCTTGCGATCGGTGGGACCAAACCTATTAATTTGGCTATAGATGCTTTCTTCATATGAGCTACTGCTACTGGTTTAGTGGAGTGGATGCGGATATACCATACAATGAGTCTGATAACGGCTTTATATCGAAATGGACTCGGCTTGTAATAAAACGCAAAAACTTTTGCATGCGTGTTTATTTTGAAATCGACAGTTTAATGATCCGTTCAGCAGTATTTTATGGACATACAATACCAACGGGTAAAAAATCACACTGATCGTCCATCGTTGACGATGGATGATGGAGGCGTCTGATAATTAACGAAATGAAAAATGTTTCAACAGGAAATTATTACCATGCGCATTCGTTCGGCTATAAAATACGTTGCATATTATTTGAACAATAATGCATATAATGAGAGTTTATAGCAGACAACAAACTATAATATTTTTTGTAAACTCTCATTTTAATTACTACCCAACGGCCCAACTAACTCATTGCTGCCACCTAACAGGGTTTATTGCTGAAATTGGAATCAATTTTATTACTCTCCAGTGTTAATGACCATGTGCTCACGCGTTATTTTATTTAAATTTTATGATATCCTCGCATGCAGCCAACACAAAAGTAATTCTATAATCCTTCCTTCCTTTCTTGGTTTTTATGAGGCAGAAAAGGGTGTTTTCACGACTTGGTAACAATATGCTGATTATAGTCAAACTCGAATGGATTTTTTTTGATGGGCGATCCCAAACAAGTCGCTAATTTTAAAGGGTTCTTTATTGTCGCTCGAGTTCATGGAACTAAAACATTCTCATTTCACATCACAGGGTGTTCCTTGTTATCCTTGTATAAATATCAACAAGAGAGAAGTCACTATAAAAATGAGTTTAATGAGTACTTGTTGTTTCTAGCCAGTTAGGCCAATGCCTCTTGTCATTTTGGGGTTTCAATGGAATCTAAAATTAGATGTACCTAAATTAATGCGTGATTTATGGAAGTATGAATCATGGCATTCCATTGTGGAAAATAGTTTTATGCTTTAGGTGACGAATTAAGTACATGCTTGCTGATCATCTCAAGTTGGTTGTGTGTTTTACAACCGTTTCTTAAATGATGTTGATATAAACATGAAATATGAAGGATCTAAAATGAAATACAAACGGGGTACTTTCTTCCAAGGAATGATTAGGCTTCATTGCGGCTACTTGTTTGTTTAGCTAGAAATATTATAAAAAAGAATGTGAAGAATGACTCATGTTTGAGCTACACATTAAGAGCAGTCCACTAATGAAAATAACCATGCGGAATCTCCTTTATTATGAGTGAGGCATGCGTTGCGGTCTTGCGGCAAGTCGATTTGATACTCATTTGTATCTTTGAACGGCCGACGTCTGCAAACGTCTGTGTTATTCCAGTTGCGCTTTCTAATCAGTGATCGGGCAAATCCTTATTGATTCAGTATAACTCCTAATTCCAGTTTACCTCGTAAGGAAATGGTGAACAAATTTTCTTGCTGCTAAAATACAAAAAAAAGTCTTGTAGAGGTATATGTCAATCCATATTTACAACCAAAGTAGCACTCAAGGATATTGAACTTTCCATATTTGCATTGACGCTGCATGAGCTAACTTACGATTAGTATTCTAACCATTAATTTGAATATGAAAGCTAAAAACCGGTAGCAGATCTTGTCCATATCATTTAACGAGAATGACAGGTTTTACTAATTTTACGCTATCCATTTTTATACCAGTTGTCCAGGCCGGCGCTCCCATTTCCGGCAGCATAAACAACCTTACACTAGTTACACGGCTGTTACATCACGGTGATATCTGTTGGAGAGAACTTGATGTTTACTATATCACGATCGTGTTGCACTGCACACTTAAATGGACGTATTCCTTTTAATCACAGTCACCAATCACTGAAGTAGCTTCACATGTCCTTTTCCGGATGTGAGACCGGTTTTTGCATAATCCATTAGTGTAAAAATTGTAATAATAATTATCGTACAGGGACAAGTTGTTATTTGCTTCAGCAACAGCTCAAACACATTTATGATAGTATCGTGCACGCAGCCATGTACTTTTGGGAAATGACTGGGGACAACTAAATTGTATCACTCGTTGACTACAAACTAAATGTGCACCTATATACGCTCATTTACCGTCATCATGAAAACATTATAGGTGTTGCTTCCAGCAGGTACTTATCATCACAAGATTATACATTCATCACACACGAACTGAAGTTTGTTTTTAGTCAAACTGAGCAACGACTCCAAATCCTAAAATATCATCACGCAAAATAATATCTGTACATTCGTGCGTACGTGCATTTCCCATTCACATGATCTTGTTGGTAGTTGGCGTGCAGGCATCATAAAGCAGATATTATGCATTGGTGTTAAATTTAGTTGAAGAAACTATGTAATATCATAACATTTGGATGCACACTTCATC
>LJIJ01003041.1:0-21741 GCA_001718145.1 Orchesella cincta | reverse complement strand
TTTTCATTTCAGGCAGCGGTCCTCGTTGATGTTGATAATGGCAAGTTGACGTGGATCGCCTAGTGGATTCCGCTTTCGTAATCATAAAACAAAATTTATTTTTCCACTGTCCAAAACTGCTTTCACTTTTGAGTTACCATATCCAAGTAGTTTTCAAACAATCGCTCCGTTCTCAGCCTAGGATAGTTAGCCCATCAAAGTCCTGAAGGTATTCAGAGACGGTTGAGCAACGAAAATGTCCATTCCCTTTTCTTCCGTAATAAATATCCTTTTGGTGCGTCATATCGGTCAAAAAATTTCATCACAGTTTTTTATCACCTTCAAACAAAATTACATTTAGGCCAATCTGTTGAAAATTGTGGACTTGGGGGTAAATTTGATACATCACTTTACCAACATATTATGCGAGAGAAATACACATTTTTTGAAAGGATTTGAAGTCGCGAGCACAAACAGTTTGACAAATTCTTCCGTTTTAATCCTTGCCAACGTTATGTTCTTTCCTCCAGTGAAAAAGGTAGTCGAATCCCGATAAAGGACATCTTTCAGCCGAACTACACAAATTCCGAGATGTTACACCCCCACTTTTCTATTTGTTAGCACTCGCCTCAGCGAAAAACAAAGAGTGAGAGCCTTCGGAACATCGAGGTCATTGAGGGCGGAAGTCACCCAAATTTGGTTACCGTTGCCTCCTGCCCATAATGAAAACTTTTAATGAATGGACAAGAAAATTACTGGTCCCAAAATCCTAATTTGTTGAGGCGGCAGCGATTGGAGCCACTCTGGAAATTTTCCTGCGATGTTGTCCCATTTAATAGAAATGATAGATTTTTTTTACTTAACATTCAAGTTTTGGGGTCGTTGGTTTGTTTTTTAAGGTTCTGTGCGAGTTATTTTCCTTGGTGATTTATAACTATCTGTCGTTTAAATTGCCAAGGGCGTTTTTTTTTCAAGTTCAGGAGGTTTTGCTAAAAAGCAAGTTCCGTCGTAAACCTTTTTTGCTGCTAAATGATAAAAACTGCAATAGAAGTATTTCAGGGTGGCCCATGATATTGAATATTAAATCGCTTGACATCAATAAACTTATGGATGGCCGAATGGAAGTTGTGCCCAGTATAAATTTTGAGCTGTATGAGCAGTTTTACATGGGTTGTCAAATGATGCAATGCATTTGTGATCGTCCTCGACTGTACAGGAAGAAGGAAGTTGATTGGAGGAAACTTTATTATGACATGAAGTGCGTGTGCGCCCGTCTCTAAAATTTCAAAGCATCAACATCTCAATTTTTATACAATTTCCTTATTTTATACGATCAGCTAACTGATTTATTTTATTTTGCATAAGTTATTTTTTGTATAGTGCCTTTATAGCTAGACTGGGAAAGGTAGGGCTCATCTAGATTTTGCGACGTTGGTTTATGCTAGTGCGCAAGTGAGAATTTGATGAGCTAATTAAATGTTTTATAGTTAAAATTTACAAAACATTCATTTCAAATTTCGTACACTTTCATAAGAAATAGAATCTGGGCAGGTGTGAAGCGAAAAATGAGAACTTAAAATGTTTTGACTGGGTCCATCTGTCAAATTTCAATGCATTATCGTTTTAAATTTTATTTCGTTTCTGTCGTTTTTTCATCATCACAATATTGGTTTTTACGTTTTTCTACTACTTCTAGCGTTCTGTGTCTACGGTAATTCGCTACAATGCATGTTTTTCTTGTACTGTTATATACAACGCCGCCTGAAGCCTTAATGATTTCTGTTGATACAAAATACATCTACAAACATGACTTTGAAAATCCAAAATAATTGTATCTCTATCTTAATTTTTGATAGGAAACAATGAGTTTGCAGAGTTTAAAAATGAAGTGCTATGTACTTTATGCAAAAAAAACATCAAAGCCAGAATTAATGTGGTAACAACTTCCTCGTTTTAAGAGGACTTCCTCCGATGCAGTTTATTAACAGGCAGTTCCACATTTGAAAATTCCAATCAATCAATTGAGTTTTTGATCAGTTTTTAAGCAAACAAAAATTCGTAGTTCAAAGAGTCATAACAAAGAAGGTCGTTAGGGCTTCTTTCTTTTTTTCATTGTAATTTTCAGCTGAATTTGTAATATGATATGCATAATAACAATGAACGCAGAGAGAAATTACTTGTTTCTGCATCATCATGAGCACCGCTTTTATTCATATTTAATTAAACTCAAAACACTTTCAATCTATTAGCTGGCTTTCATATTGCTTTAGAATGAAACTTTACGATTTCTATCGTTCCTTCAAGTAATCCATTACATTCAAATTGCATAAGCCTGGTAAATGGCAATCAAACAAAACCCGAGCCACATTTACTCAATGAAATCATTCCCAACAAAAACCCAAAGTTTAGGCTAGGAAGCTTTCATACTTTGGAGCATTAGCAGAATTTTCCAATAAGGAAGAATCCATCTTTGAAGTTCTCACAGAACGGTTGAAGTTATTGGAGTTAGAACGGGGACTAATCAGCAGCTACTTAAATGACTACAAGGAATCCACACAAAAAGCATTGGAAGCTTTACATGACTCAAGTAAAAACACCCTCGATGGAAGGGCGAAGAGTAGTGGGTTCCAGTGCTGTTTTAGCTCATCGAATGACTGATCGTTACGTCGGCATTTTAGCAAAATTTCAGGGTCTTGCTGAGCTTCCGATATGTACGTGAAAAATCACGTAAATATCGGAGCCTCAGCAAGCCCCTGAAATTTTTGCGAAAATGCCGACGTAACGATCAGTCATTCGATGAGCTAAAACAGCACTGGAACCCACTACTCTTCCCCTTCCATCGAGGGTGTTTTTACTTGAGTCATGTAAAGCTTCCAATGCTTTTGTGTGGATTCCTTGTAGTCATTTAAGTAGCTGCTGATTAGTCCCCGTTCTAACTCCAATAACTCCAACCTTTCTGTGAGAACTTCAAAGATGGATTCTTCCTTATTGGAAAATTCTGCTAATCGCTCCAAAGTATGAAAGCTTCCTAGCCTAAACTTTGGGTTTTTGTTGGGAATGATTTCATTGAGTAAATGTGGCTCGGGTTTTGTTTGATGCCATTTATGAGGCTTATACAATTCGAAATGTAATGGATTACCTGAATGAATGATAGAAATCGCAAATGTTTCATTCTAAAGCAATATGAAAGCCAGCTAATAGATTGAAAGTGTTTTGAGGCTTAATTAAATATGAATAAAAGCGGTGCTCATGATGATGCAGAAACAAGTAGTTTCTCTCTGTTCATTGTTATTATGCATTCATATTACTATTCAGCTGAAAATTACAATGAAAAAAGAAAGCAAACGACCTTCTTTGTGATGACTCGTTGAACTACAAAATTTTCTGTTTGCTCAAAAAACTGATAAAAAAATCAATTGATTGATTGGAAATTTTCAAATGTGGAACTGCCTGTTAATAAACTGCATCGGAGGAAGTCCTCTTAAAACGAGGGAAGTTGTTACCACATTAATTTTGGCTATGATTTTTGTTGCATAAAGTACATACACTTCATTTTAAAACTCTGCAAACTCATTGTTTCCTATCAAAAATTAAGATAGAGATACAATAATTTTGGATTTTCAAAGTCATGTTTGTAATGTATTTTGTATCAACAGAAATCATTAAGGCTTCAGGGCGTTGTATATAACAGTACAAACATGCATTGTAGCGAATTACCGTAGACACAGAACGCTAGAAGTAGTAGAAAAACGTAAAAACCAATATTGTGATGATGAAAAAACGACAGAAACGAAATAAAATTTAAACGATAATGCATTGAAATTTGACAGATGGACCCAGTCAAAACATTTTAAGTTCTCATTTTATCCCTTCACACCTGCCCAGATTCTATTTCTTATGAAAGTGTACGAATTTGAAATGAATGTTTTGTAAATTTTAACTATAAAACATTTAATTACTCATCAAATTCTCACTTTCCACTAGCAATAAACCAACGTCGCAAAATCTAGATGAGCCTACCTTTCCCAGTCTAGCTATAAAGGCACTATACAAAAATAACTATGCAAATAAATAAATCAGTTAGCTGATCGTATAAAATAAGGAATTGTATAAAAATTGGAGATGTTGATGCTTTGAAATTTTAGAGACGGGCGCACACGCACTTCATGTCATAATAAAGTTTCCTCAATCAACTTCCTTCTTCCTGTACAGTCGAGGACGATCAAATGCATTGCATCATTTTGACAACCATGTAAAACTGCTCATACACTCAAAATTTATACTGCACAACTTCCATTCGGCCATCCATAAGTTTATTGATGTCAAGCGAATTTATATTCAATATCATGCCACCCTGAAATACTTCTATTGCCAGTTTTATCATTTAGCAGCAAAAAAGGTTTACGACGGAACTTGCTTTTAGCAAAAACCTCCTGAACTTGAAAAAAAAACCCTTGGCATTTAAACGATAGATAGTTATAAATCCACAAGGAAAATAACTCGCACAGAACCTTAAAAACCAACGACCCCAAAAACTTGAATGTTAAGTAAAAAATCTATCATTTCTATTAAATGGGACAACATCGCCAGGAAAATTTCCAGAGTGGCTCCAATCGCTGCCCCTCAACAAATAGGATTTTGGGACCAGTAATTTTCTTGTCCATTCATTAAAAGTTTCATTATGGCAGGAGGCAACGGTAACCAAATTTGGGTGATTTCCGCCCTCAATGACCTCGATGTTCCGAAGGCTCTCACTCTTTGTTTTTCGCTGAGGCGGAGTGCTAACAAATAGAAAAGTGGGGGTGGTGACATCTCGGAATTTGTCTAGCTCACTGAAAGATGTCCTTTATCGGGGATTCGACTACCTTTTTCAACTGGAGGAAGAACATAACGTTGCAGGATTAAAAACGGAAGAATTCGTCAAACTGTTTGTGCTCCGACTCAAATCCTTTGAAAAATGTGTATTTCTCTCGCATAATATGTTGGTAAGTGATGTATCAAATTACCCCAAGTCCACAATTTCAACAGATTGCCTAAATGTAATTTTGTTTGAAGGTGATAAAAAACTGTGATGAAATTTTTGACGAATATGACGCACCAAAAGGATATTTATTAACGGAAGAAAAAGGAATGGACATTTTCGTTGCTCAACCGTCTCTGAATACCTTCAGGACTTTGATGCTAACTATCCTAGCTGAGAACGGAGCGATTGTTGAAAACTACTTGGATATGGTAACTCAAAGTGAAACAGTTTTGGACAGTGGAAAATATAATTTTGTTTTATCATTACGAAACGGAATCACTAGCGATCCACGTCAACTTGCCATTATCAACATCAACGAGGACCTGCCTGGAAATGAAAATCTGGAGAAACTCGGATTCATTTCGAAGGTGAATTGATTTAAAACGACAGAGTGCATTATAATGTCAGCCAAAATAAATAATAATTTGTGTTTCCAGCTGATTCTCAGCTACAGAACGGAAATTTACTGGAAATGTGTTCAGCCTTTCCTCCATCCAGCCCTGATGATAGTGTTGATGATACCAATCGTAAATTGAGCAACAAAGACCAAATAGCTATCGTCGGTATGAGTTGCAGATATCCAAATGCGAATAATCTTGAGGAATTTTGGCATCTTCTCCTCAATGGACAGGACGGAACTGGAACTCCTCCGAGTTTCGGTGGCTCCGTAAACACATGACAGGAAGAGACCGTTCTGAGTGCAGAACGACGAATGCAGGTTTACTACATTATCCTGTGGAAGAATTTGATGCAAAGTTTTTTGGAATTAGTCCTCTTGAAATGGAATACTTGGATCCTCAAACCAGACTGCTCCACGAGTTAATTTGGGAAGGGTTGGAGGATGCTGCTGTGAATCCACAGAGCTTGAGGGGAACAAATGGTGGGGTTTCATGGCCCTGGACAAATGATTATAAAGATCTACTCATGCTTTCCGGGGATGATGATTTTTACAGAAAATACATGGGAAATTCTATTGGAGGGGCAGCTGCAAGAATTTCCTTTTTGTTGGGAATGACCGGACCGAGTATTGCGACTGAATCTGGATGTTCTGCAGCAATGGTTGCGGTTCATCTTGCTTGCAGAAGCTTGCAATTGAGAGAAACAAACTTTGCTCTCGCTTGTGGAGTGAACTTAGTTCTTCGACCTTTTGATAAAGATCACATGCCGGCAGTCTTATCTCCTGACGGTCATTGCAAAACGTTTGATACGAAAGCAGATGGATTTGCAAGAGCTGAAGGATGTGGAGTTCTGGTTTTAAAGCGACTTTCTGATGCAATTAGAGATGGGAACAAGATTTGGGCGTTAATTAAAGGTTCTGGAATGAGTCAGGAAGGATTAAGCAAAAGTATGGGCACACCAACCATCCACTCTGAGACTCTGGCTATGCAAATAGCTCTTGCAGATGCAAACGTAAGGCCGGAACAAGTGTCTTTTTTGGAAACACATGGCACAGGAACTGAAGTGGGAGATCCCATGGAAGTTTCCGCTATTGCGAAAGCTTATCATTCAGATCGGAGAAAGGAGCCATTGATTATTGGCTCTGTGAAAACGAATGTGGGGCATACTGAGTCCTGCTCCGGAATAACGGGTATTATGAAAGTGGTGCTTGCAATGCAGAATGAAATTATCCCAGCTCACAGAAACTTTGAAACACTAAATCCTGCAATTATCTTGGATGCTGTTCCAGCTAAAATCCCATTACAGCCTATTGAATGGAAAAGGCAAGAGGGAAAGCCGAGGTTAGCTGGAGTTAGTTCCTTTGGAATAACAGGAACTGACGCACACGCCATCATTCAGGAGCCAGAGTCAAATTTATTAAATATTTTGGAAAACAGCGAGTTAGAGAGACCTTTGCACATTATGAAAATTACTGCCAAAACTGAGGAAGCCCTTGATGTTCTTGTAGAAAAGTACAAACAACATTTGAGCACCGATCAAGCGGACTTTAAAGACTTGGCTCATACTGGAAACGTGGGACGAGCGGATTTTAGTTATCGGACAATGATTATAGCTAATTCAAACCAACATGCAGTTAAAAACATTGAGGCAAATAAAATGTTGAGAGGAGAAGCGACACCCGAAACACTTGGAAATGTCTGTTTTCTGTTCACAGGCCAAGGCTCACAATACCCCGGAATGGCTAAACAGTTATATGAAACAAATCCGATATTTCGTATCCACTTTGAGCACTGCGAAAATATTCTGAAAAACAACTACAACATTGACATTACTCAAGTATTATGGTCTGAAGACAAGTCAGCTGAAGTTAGCAGAACGATTTACAGCCAAACCTCAATCTTTTGCGTGGAATATGCGCTGTTGAAATTATGGGAAAGTTGGGGAGTGAAAGCGGACTACGCTTTGGGCCACAGCCTTGGTGAATTTGCAGCTGCAGTTTGTTCAGGAATTCTGACTGTTGAAGATGCAATCAAACTAGTTGCAGAGAGAAGCCGACTGATTGATGATCTCCCACGTGGGAAAATGCTCGTGATCAAAGCAGAAAAGAAACAGGTGGATACGCTGATGAAGAAGTTTGCTTCTGGTGACTCAAACAAGATGCTTGACTACGCTGCAGTCAACTCTACTGATCAGACTGTTGTTGCTGGAGATTCTGATGTAGTTCTTCAATTTTCTGAATGCTGCAAAAACGCAAATTTGAAATGCATTGTTCTGGAAGCCACTCACGCTTTCCATTCCAAACACATGGATCCCATGCTAGCTGGCTACGGAGAAGTAGCCAAAACAGTACCAAAACTATCAGGAAATGACTGCAAATACATTTCCGGCATGTTGGGAACCCTTTTGGATGCAAACCAAGTAAATGCCGAATATTGGGTTTCACACACGAGAGAAAAAGTGTTGTTCATGGACGCTAGCAAAAAGGCAGTTGAGCTGGGATGTAAAACTTTCATTGAAATTGGGCCACAACCCATTCTCTCGGCACTGACGATGATGAACAATGACCAACTTCTGACTTGTTTGCCATCTCTCAGAAAAAATGAAAATGAGTGGGAAACACTACTCAACACTCTCGCTAAATTGTACTTAAGCGGAGTGGAAATAGATTGGAACGGTTTCGACTCATTTTATAACAGAAACAGAGTTCGACTTCCGCATTATCCCTTCATCGGGAAACCGTATTGGCCGGACATGTCATCCAACTCCAGCATCCTAATTCACCCCCTTCTTGGCAGCGTCATTCCTAATGCTTCAACCTCCAAGCTTTTCCAAACTGGGTTGAACTTGAAGGGAAATGAGTGGATTCAAGACCATTGCATTGGTGAGCATATAATTTTTCCAGGGGCTGGCTACCTGGAAATGTGCCTTGCATCTGGTTTAGCTACAATTGAAGGAAGCGATAACATTCTTTCAACTCCTACACGAGCCATGAAAATCGAAAATCTTCTGATTGAAGCTCCTCTCGCTCTCCAGGAGTCTACAAGCTGCACACTCCAAACTTTAGCGGAACTCAATCAAAATGATGAAGGCTGGAATGATCTTACTATTCAAATTTTTAGGCGAGCTGCGTCCGACCCCGGTACAACAGCTCAATGGATTCCTCAAGCTAACGCGACATTTTCTCCCATTCCAACTGCAAAGGACAAAGAAGTTGAGCGTTTTTCTAAGGCATCCTTTCTTCAAAGTTTGGATAGAGCAGCTGATGAAAATGAAGCACTACTCTCGCAAATTTATGACAAGCTGGCTTCAGTTGGACTCAAATTTGGAGCGACGTTCAAAAGCATTGAGAGCATTTGGAGGGATGCTGAGAACGAAGCTCTCATCGCAAAAGTTAAAGCCCCTCCACACAATCCTCAGTATATAATTCACCCGGTAATTGCAGACGCAATGATTCAGTCCATCATGATGCTCGACTTTAGTCTCACTTCACCCCCAAAAAAGAACCTCTGGGTTCCCATAAAAATTGGCAAATTTGTGTGGCTCTCGGAACCAACAACTTCTCAACTGTACATTCAAGCCTTCAAAGAAACTAATGGTTCCGCTCTTTTGTTGGATTCTTCTGGAAAAAAGTTGGCCATCATGTCCTCAGTTGAACTAGTAGAAACCAATGTAAATGCAATGAACTCCGTTTTAGAAGCACAAACTAGTTTGTTTCCAGAATTTTGGGAGGAGGTCTGGAAGCCAAGCCCAAGTCTCGTTCTGAAAGCAACTGACATGCGAATTGCAGCTGGACAATTCATACCAGACGGGTTTCAATCTGATTTTGAGGCCAAATTCAACAACAACCAGGGTCCTTACGTGGTTGAAACTTATCGGCGAATGGAGGAGCTTATTTATCTCAACTTTATCAGAGCCCTTAATGAACTCGGGTGGAAACCGGAAAAAGACCAAGTTTTTAAAGAGTCGGTCCTTTTCCACGAGTTGGGAATACGGCAAAATTTTCGACAATATTTTGGGTTCATCTGTAAAATTCTGATGGAAGAGGGATTTCTAGAGGAAGTACTCACAGAAGACGGAGTTAACTGGAGAATTATTCAAGTTCCACCAACCAACCAAGAAGTCGTAGCTACTTTAGCAGGTTCCGAGCTGAGTAGTGACCTCGAGCAGCGTTTTCAGTCTACACCCCTTCTTATTGAATTGGGGCGGCAGATGAGTGGCTTCTTTAGTGGCTCTGTTTCCCCACTTTCTGTTTTATTTCCGGATGAAAACAGCGGTTCCGCCAAATCAGCTCTCCCAACTACGGCTGACTTTTATAGTCACACAATGGACCTGTTTCAAATCAGAGAGATTAAAAACATAGTTCAACTCATGCTCAGCCACATTTATAGCTCACAACTCAAACCAGAGTTCACTTTCCGAGTGCTTGAAATAGGTGCTGGAACAGGGTCTTGTAGCCAAATTTATTTGGACGAGTTGGAAGCCCTCGGAGTTAAATTTGAGTATACCTTCACAGATATTTCAGCTACTTTCTTTGCCGGAGCTGAGAAACGTTTCGAGAAGAGCGCCACGTCAATGATTTTCAAGAAGTTGAATATTGAAGAAGATCCTCTCGACCAGGGCTTCATTCCTGACTACTTTGATTGGGTAATTGCAGCCGAGGTCATTCATGCCACGAAGAATATTAGTGAATCACTAAGAAACATCCGCATTTTAATGAAGCCCCAGGCTCGTTTGAGCATTCAGGAAACGACGAGGGTAGATCGACTCATTACCTACCTGTTTGGAACGCTGGATGGCTACTGGAGCTTTCAAGACAAACAATTGCGACCTAGACACTGCACCCTTGATAGGAAAAAGTGGGCACAAGTCCTTCAATCAGTCGGGTATGGAGTTGAAGGGATTTTCCCCTTTTTTAAGGATTTTCACTCGTGCATCGTCGCTCAGAAAATGGAGCGAGCTCTAACTGCCATTCCCCGTAGTGTTCAGGGTGGTTTAAAGACATGGCTGATATTTTATCAGAACAACGACCCCATCTCAGCCTATATTTCAAGCAAGCTCCAAACGTTGGATGGGAGGGCTGTGGTAACTGTCACGAATGGAGAGGACTTTACGGACAATTTGGAGAATGGCTGTTTTATTTTAAGGCGAAACGAATACCAAGATTTCGTGGCGTTGCTTAATAGCGTCGCCACCAGAGGCTCCATCGAGGGAATAGTTTACTGCTGGTCTCTAGACAACAGCGTCATTAACCAGGAAGAGTTGCTTCAGCCGTACTTCAATTTGACGAAATGTTTAGTCTCATTAAATCTGAAGGTGCTACCTCGTCTATCAGTGTTTACATGTGGGAGCCGTTCCATGCTTTGGGAACGAAAACGGTCTTCCAATTTTTCAATCTAGCACAATCTGGGGCTATACAAAATCACTGAAGAATGAGCATTTCAACTTCAACTGCAGAACAATTGAGGTAGCAGATGGGAAAATGGATGAAAACAGAGTGGAGGATATTTTCTACGAGATTTGGAGTTCGGATAAGGAATCACAGGTGACGTTTTCTGGGGACTACCGCTATGTTCCTCGGTTGGAAGGTCGGCGTCCTCAGAAATCAGAGCTCAACCTGCCCACTGGAACTGATAGGTTTCAGCTGATTCTTCCAGAGTCCAAGAGTATCTCCGACCTTCAGTTTGGACCTCTAGATCCCATCAATCTCAAAGGGGAAGAAGTAGAGGTCCAAGTAAAAGCTATGGGGCTCAATTTCAGGGACGTTCTGAGTGTTATCAAACCCACGGAGCAGTTTAAGAATATTAACGCAGTTGGGCTTGATTTGGGTGGAGTTGTACTACGGATTGGAGAAAATGTTACAAAATGGAAAGTTGGGGATAAGGTCATTGCTTTTAACACTGATACATCCATTGCTTTCCCCTCACATGTGCAGCTTCATGAAAACTCGCTACTTCGCCTCCCATCCAAAATGACATTTTGTGACGGAGCCACGATCCCGGCAGTTTATACCACCTCATTAGTTTGCCTGTTGGAGGTTGCCAAAATCAAGAGCGAAGACGTTGTGCTTATTCACACTGCTTCGGGTGGTGTGGGTCTTAGTGCCATTGAGTTGTGTAAACATGTCGGCTGTAAAATCATTGCCACGGCTGGTAGCAAACGGAAACAAAATTACTTGAGGGGCTTGGGTATCAAGCATATTTTTCATTCGAGGAATACCCAGTTTGGAGACGAGATACTGGAGCTGACAAAAGGTAGAGGGGTTGATGTTGTCCTCAATTCTTTGACGAGTCCAGGATTCAAAGAAGCCACGCTGAAGGCTTGTGCGAAGGGAGCGAGATTCGTGGAAATGAGTAAGCTCAACATTTGGACGAAGGCGGAAGTGAAGGGGTTAAGGCAAGATGTTGAGTACACGGTTGTCGACGTTTCTGATCCAGAGCCGAGCGAGTCCAGTCGCCTGCTACGCGTTTTACAAGGTCTTATGGATAGAGAAATAGTGAAGCCGATTCCACATGTAATGTTTGGTGGACAGAACGTGCGAGAAGCGCTAAAATATATGCAGAAAGCGAATCACATTGGAAAAATAGTTTGTGTGATGCCTGATATGAGCATGGAAAGGGGTGAAATGAGAATCCAAAGTCCATTGTTTAGCAACAATGCCACATATCTCATTACAGGGGGATTGGGTGGTATCGGTTTTGTAGTTTGCCAGTGGATGATTGAGAAAGGAGCAAAACACATCATTCTCGCTGGAAGAAATCCACCAAGCCCGATTACTCAAGCAAAAATAAACGCAATGAATAAGCAGAAAAATTCAAACATAATTGTAGTTCAGCTTGAGGTTGGTGATTTTGAGCAATGTCGGGCTCTTTTGCAAGACAAAATGGAGAGTTTAAAACTTCCACCATTGAAAGGTATTATGCACGCCGCTGGAACCCTTGCCAATGCTACGGTAGTTAATATCGACTGGAAAAAATTGAGCTCCACATTCTCCGCCAAGATAAACGGGAGTTTGAATCTGCATGAGCTCACAAAAAACTTAAATCTCGAGCATTTTGTCATGTTTTCATCACTAGTTGCACTCACAGGTTCACCGGGTCAGTGCAATCACGCTGCCGGTAACACTTTTGAGGATGCGTTGGCTCACTATAGGAATTCAATTGGACTTCCTGCCACGACAATCAATTGGGGTCAATGGGGCGAAGTGGGAATCGCCAAAGATATTGAGTTACCTGGACTACGACCTATTTCAAGTTCGCAAGCTTTGGCAGGACTAGAGTACGTTATGAAAACACAGAAAGTGCAAGCTGCAATTGTCAACGTGGATTCTTTTTTCATACTCAGCAAACTTTTTCCACAGACTTCCATCTATGTTGATGAGCGAGTTTGGAAGGCTTCCCTCAAAGGAAGCAACTCCTCGTCAGCGATTATAAAATCTGCCGAATTTTGGCAGCAGTATGAAGCTCTCGGCCAAAATACCGGAGATAAAATCCAATTGTTAAGGAGCCAGCTTTGCATCATGCTTCGAAACATTCTCAAGTTGGATGAGCGTGAGCTCGTTGATGATAACACGAGTCTTCAAGACATGGGCGTGGACTCACTCATGTTCGTCGAGATTAAAAACTGCATTCAAACCCTTGTTGGAGAGCGTCTGGTGGTCAGTGCAAGCTCGATAAAAGAATGTACCTCTGTACACAATCTGGCTGAAACACTGAGCAAATTAATGGACGGGGAAACGGAGGAAAACTTGAAACCAACTACAGAGCAGGTTGCTCAACTCATTCGTAAAGATTCTGTCCTTCCCCGCATCATTTGTGCGAAGGAAGGTCAAAGCGTAGGTGCGCTTGAAGACATTAGAACAATTTTTATCACCGGTTCCACAGGTAATTTTGGACCTTATATGTTGAAGGAATTGAGTAGGATGTCACAAATTATCAAAATCATTTGCCTTATTCGGCCTCGTAAAAGTGGAAGCTTGGAAAACTATCTGGAAACTGTTTTGAGAGATGCTGAGCTGCAATTGGATATGAAAAAAATCAAATGTGTCGCTGGCAATATCGCTCAACCTCATCTCGGACTAGATCCGAAGCTCTGGGACGAATTGAGTGAGGAAGTTGATGCGATTTTCCATTGCGGAGCTGCTGTTAGTCACACGGAGCATTATGTTGAGAAGGATTCACAAACAGATATCAGAGCTGTGAACATTGGTGGCACCAAGAATGTGCTGGAGTTTGCCTGCTCCAAAAAATTAAAACATGTTTACTATGCGTCGTCCCTTGCTGCTGTTTTAACAGTCGATGATAACTGCTTATCGGAACGATGGCCGGAAGTTGAAGAATACGATGGAACAACTACGAGTGCGTACGCCACTTCAAAGTTTGTGTGCGATATGCTCATGAAGCAGGCTGTGGAACGGGGCATTCCTTGCAGAGTCTTCAGACTTCCCCTCATTGTTGGGGAATCTGAAACGGGAAGATGCCTCCTTGAAAGAAACCATGCGTTGCTGAGGTATATTTTCATAATGAAAAATGGACTAATGCCCTCAACACCGTGGATTATTCCAATGCTGCCAGTTGATATTTGTGCGGATGTGAGTTTGCGGCTTTTCTTTGAGGAGACCGGGAAAGACTTCTCTGACATTTACAATGTGAGTCATGGGCAACCCGATGCGGACCAGGAGTTTGTTAATGTTGCTGAGAAATTTGGACACAAAGTGGAAATTGTGGAGTATTCAGAGTTTGCAAGCAAAATTAATAATGCTGAGGAAGGCGAGGAGATGTCTGCTCTTGCGATGTTTGTAGAGTTTTACAATGAGAAGGCGATGACAAAGTTGTACCAGAATGCCCCACTGTTTAGAAAATGGTCAGGAACTAGGGAGGAGACGGAACTGTTGTGGAGGAGCACAAAGGTTCCTCAGTCAATTCCTACCTTTTATGAAAGCCAGAAACCAACCATGGAATATGTTTATAAGGATCTTTGTTACTGTAAGGCACAAGGCTGGTTTGCGAAATATGGACTGTAGTTGTTTTTATTTGTAGATAAATTTAAGCATGGTAAATGTAAACTTATACTCACGATAAACCATTATATTTAGACAGCTTTATTTGTAACGCATCGGGGATTTTTAGGTGACAATAAGTCACATTTAAGTACGTATGTACTACTTTATATTTCCCCATTTTAGACATTTGGAGAACCACCATATTTTGTATCAATTTTGCTAACTAGGACAAATTTTGAAACAGAGAGAATGAAAATATCATCAAATTATTTTATGTATTATCATTATTGCATCATTTCTTAGTTCAAACTTCGACTGAACTTGGGTGGATTGAAATAATAAACCAGATGAATGTGGAAGATGGGCAAGCTTGAAGCATACATTGTTAATGTGTATTTCGGACAAATGTGTCTATGTTGTCAATTATTTCTTCGCAGTTGAAAGATCTTCAGCTGAGGACATTTTTGAGCATAAATGAGCATATACTATAATATAAGAAAATTGACACTTAGTTTGATTTTTAATATGAAATGGAGATCATAGTAATTATTTATAATTAGTTATGGTATTTGTGTAGGATCAGTCTTTTATCGGAGAATTTATAGCGATATCAACTGTCCCCATTACTTTCTCGGTTTCTTCATAATTTAGGTAGATATTGGAAAATTGATATCAATTACAACTTTCATTAAAATCCATTATATCCCAAAGAGTTTATTACGTTTTTAATGTTTCGGTTGGGTTATTTTCCGGTTCATGTTTAGTCTTGAAAACTGGGGATTTGTTTCCCACTGGTAGATATAATTGAAATGGAGTAGATGTATGTACAGTTCCCAAAATACTGCCATCATCTTTTTTAAAAGTAAAGTTACATAAAAATGTGTACTATATTCAATCTGACTTGTTGCAAATAAATATGAAACTGGACTATGATATATTAAATAAATTTCAAACATTTGGGAACATTAAAGATTTTTTAAATTGTGACTTGACACAAGTTTTAATTTCATTCACACCAGCAACATTTTTCTTGTGAAGATATGGTATGTTGCATTGCATTCACACGTTTTTATTAAAAGCAGTAAAACTGAACCATATAGAAACTTACAAATGAAATGAGACAAAAACAGAGTTGTTTTAAAATGATAACTTGATTTATTGTCATATGAGTCTCAATTATATAGGGTTATTCAGTCATCGAAATGAAAATGGCAATTAACCCATGTGCCATGTGAGCATGCAACTGATCGTTGCTAATTTTGCAAATATTTGTCCATTTTTGCATGAGAATTACAGCATTATTATATCAACAACGGAACAAGTTTTAGCTTTATAACTACTGTTTTATGACACCGGAAGATGAATCGTCCACATTAGTGTACGTTACTCGCCCAGTCTAAATGATTTCGACTAAAGGAAATTTGATATTGAAAACCCAAACGTGTGATTTATTAGCACATGTAATTTCACTGATGATCTTTGCTCCACTTTTATTACTTAAATATGTATTTTAGGACAATATTATACACTATTAATTATCAGTGAACGGAGGATACATTTTGCAAAGGTCCAACTTACTCTATAATTTAATGTATTAATTAATAACTACATTTAACATACAATTGAAATTCAACGACAGTTTTGAATATACACAATTAATTAAATAATAATCTAATTACATCACAATCCATATTTTTCAAACCAGCCTTGAGCTTTACAATAACAAAGATCTCTATAAACATATTCCATTGTCGGTCTCTGATTTTCATAAAAATTAGGAAGGGACTGCATCAGTTTTTTACTCACCCACAACTCTCTCTCCTCATCCCCTTCTTCCAACCATTTTCTGAGTATGGGTGCATTCTGGTACATTCTCATCATCGCATCCTCTTCATAAACCTCTTGAAACATGGCCAAAGCTGAGGAACCTTCTTCACCCACACCATTTTGAACTTTACTGGCAAATTCTGAATACTCAACAATTTCCACATTGTGTCCAAATTTCGCAGCAACATTGACAAACTCCTGGTCCGCATCTGGTTGCCCATGACTCACATTGTAAATGTCAGAGAATCCCTCATTGTCCTCAAAGAAAAGGGTTAAAGTTGCCTCAATACAAGTGTCAACAGGAAGCATCGGGAGGAGAAGAGGAGTTGCAGGAATCACTCCATTTTTCATAATAAAAACGTATCTCAGCAGTGCATGATTCGTTTCAAAGGAACATCGCCCAGTCTCACTTTCCCCCACAATCAACGGTAGTCTAAAAACTTTGCAAGGAATGCCCCTCTCCACTGCTTCTTTCATGAGCATATCACTAACAAATTTTGAAATGGAGTAGGCATGTGTTGTAATCCCATCATATTCTCCCTCTTCCGGCCATCGCTCAGACAACCGTTTCTCATCCTCCATGGTGAACACAGCGAGAAGGGATGAAGCGTGACATACATATTTTAATTTTCTACAACAAGCAAATTCCAATAGGTTCCTCGTGCCACCAATGTTCACAGCTCTGATATCCGTTTGAGAATCCCGTACTACGTAATGCTCTGTGTGGTTAACAGCAGCTGCGAAATTAAATATCGCGTCAACTTCCTCACTCAATTCTTCATAGACCTTTGGCTCCAGACCGAGATGAGCTTGAGCAATATTTCCCGCAACACATTGAATTTTTCTGGAATCTACACGCAGCTCCTTGTCTGCCAATACTTTCTCCAAATATTTTTCTATACTTCCAGTTTTACGAGGTCGAATTAAGCAAATAATTTTCCTAATTTGAGGCATCCTCGCCAACTCCCTCAAAACATAAGGTCCAAGGATTCCAGTGCATCCCGTTAAAAGAACGGTTTGAACATCTCCAATCGCCCCAGCTTTTTGCCCTTCTTTCGCACAAATATGTTGGGGAAGACAACTGTCGTCCCGAATCAGTTGAGCAACTTGTTCCATAGTCGGTTTTGAGTTGTCTTCACCTTCTCCCAGAATCAGTTTACCCAAAGTGTCTGCAAGAGCTTTCACAGTGTTGCAGGTCTTAATGGAGCTTGTGCTGACCACAAACTTTTCTCCAACAAGAGCTTGAACAGAATTTTTAATCTCGACGAACATGAGCGAGTCAACGCCCATATCTTGAAAATTTGTGTTGTCCTCAATAGTTTCTCTCTCATCCAATTTCAGAATATTTCGGAGAACAATGTGAAGTTGGTTCTTGATTAGATTCATCTTCTCTCCGTCATCACCGAGATGCTCATATTGTCGCCAAAATTCGTTGGTTTTGATGGCAGCAGACGTATTTCCTTTGAGAGAAGCCTTCCAAACTCGCTCATCCACGTAGACTGAGAGTTGGGGCAAGATCTTGCTGAGGAGAAAGAAAGAGTCGACGTTGACTATCGTCGCTTGCAGCTTCTGTGTTTTCATGATGTATTCTAATCCAGCCAAAGCATGTGAATTGGAAATTGATTTCAACCCCGGCAAATCAACGTCTTTGGCAACGCCAGTTTGTCCCCATTGTCCTATAAAATCATGCAATATTTATCTGGTTAATTAAAATTCCTCCATTATTTTAGCTTAGAGTTTAAAATATACTGGTATTTAATTACCCCAATTGATGGTGGTAGCAGCAAGCCCAATTGAATTCCGGTAGTGAGCAAGCGCATCCTCAAATGCGTTTCCAGCTGCGTGATTACATTGCCCTGGTGGTCCAAAAATTGCAGCCACTGACGAAAACATGACAAAATGCTCGAGGTTCAGGTGTTTTGTTAGTTCGTGGAGATTTAAGGTTCCATTTATCTTGGGCGTAAAGGTGGAACTTAATTTTGACCAATCCAAATCTACAATGCTAGCGTTGGCAAGTGTTCCAGCGGCGTGCATAATACCTTTCAATGGTGGAAGCTTTAAATTCTCCATTTTGTCTTGGACAAGTTCCCGACATTGCTCAAAATCACCGACATCAAGCTGAACAGCGATGATATTTGATTTTTCTTGCTTGTTCAGCTCCTCCATTTTGGATTGTATAGCTGAGCTTGGCGGATTTCTTCCAGCGAGAATTATGTGTTTTGCTCCTTTCTCAATCATCCATTGACAAACAACAAAACCGATGCCTCCCAGTCCCCCTGTAATGAGATATGTGGCATTGTTACTAAACAATGGACTTTGGATTCTCATTTTACCCCGGTATTTCTTTGTCTCCGGCATCACACAAACTATTTTTCCAATGTGCTTCGTTTTTTGCATGTATTGCAGCGCTTCTCTTACGTTCTGGGCATCAAACCTTAAGTACGGGAGGGGTCTGACAATTCCGGAGTCCATTAACGTTTGCACTCCTCTAATGTATCTGAAAAACTCAGTTGTCTCTACCTCGGAAATGTCGACAGTTGTGTATGCCACATCTGGTCTCAACGCTTTCACTTCTTCCTTGCTCCAAATGTTGAGCTTACTCATTTCCACGAATCTCGCTCCTTTCACACAAGCCTTTAATGTGGCTTCTTTGAACCCTGCACTTGTTAACGAATTCAGCACAACATCAACCCCTCTTCCATTTGTCAACTCTAGAATCTGCTCTCCAAACTGGGTATTCCTTGAATGGAAAACATGCTTGATTCCCAATCCCCTCAAATAGTTCTGTTTCCGTTTACTACCAGCTGTAGCAATTATGTTACATCCAACACTTTTGCAAATCTCAATGGCACTCAGACCTACGCCTCCCGAAGCAGTGTGAATTAGCACAACATCATCCTTTTTTATATTGGCTACCTCCAACAGGCAAACTAAGGAGGTTATGTAGACAGTTGGAATTGTTGCTCCATCACAAAAACTCATATTTGGTGGAAGGGTCATTAGCGAATCTTCATGAAGCTGGACATGACTTGGAAGGGCAGTAAAATGAGTGTTAAAGCCAATGACCCTATCCCCAACTTTCCATTTCGTGACACTTTCTCCAACACGAAGAACTACACCAGACAAATCAAATCCAACCGCATTACAATTTCGAAACTCTTCCGATGGCTTGATGACGTTTAGAACGTCTCTGAAATTGAGTCCCGAAACTTTAATCTGAACCTCAACCTCATTCTCTCCCAAATGTGAGGTGTCTAGTGTTCCAAACTGCAAATCAGAGATGGAGCGTGTCTCCGGAAGAATCAGTTGAAACCTATCTGTTCCACAAGGCAGTTTAAGTTTTGATTCTTTGGGTTTTCGAGGCTCTAGCCTGGGAACGTAGCGAGAACCTCCGGATAATACCACCTGAGCTTCCTTATCGGAGCTCCAAATCTCGTTAAAAATCTCCTCCAATCTGGTCTCATCATTCAGGATTCCATCAGCCAATTCAATTACTCTGCAGTTACAGGTAAACTGCTCATTTTTCAAAGTTTTGGTGTAGCCCCACAACGTACTAGCCCGAAAGGCAGAAAGATCCTTGTCACTCTCTTTGAATGAGATGGCTCCAACTGTAAAGAGTGAGATGCGCGGAAGTATCTTCATGTTTGAGGAAAGCAGAGCCTTTGTCAAGTTAAAATAAGGCTGTAGCAGCTCCTCTTGCTCAGTAACGCTCTTGTCTAGCGACCAGCAGTAAACTATTCCTTCAATAACACGCCCACTGTTCGTAACGCTATTGAATAACGCCACAAAGTCATCGTATTTCGTTTTCCTCAGCACAAAACAGCCGTTTTTCACATCTTCCTTGAAAGAATTTCCACTTGTGACGGTTATCACAGTCCTTCCATGGATACCCTTCAGTTTCGTTAAAAGATGGGTGGAAATTGGGTCGGGGTTTTGGTGAAAAAGAAGCCATACCTTCCTACCATTTAAATTTTTACTTCCGGTTGGCTCCGGCTCCCTATTTTGAACGACCATGTATGAGTGAAAATCCTTAAAAACTGAAAACATCCCCTCAACTTCAAACTCGCAGCTTTTAAAAACTTGCGCCCACTTTGGTTCAGTAAGGGTACAGTGATTGGTTCGTAATTCCTTGTCGGTAAATCGCCAATATCCATCCAGCGTCCCAAACACAAAGGTCAGGAGTCGGTCTACCCTTGTCGTTTCCTGGACGCTCAAACGAGCCTGGGGCTTCATAAAATTGCGGATGTTTCTTAGTGATTCACTAATATCCTTCGTGGCATGAATGACCTCGGCTGCTATCACCCAATCAAAGTAGTCAGGAGTGAAGCCTTGCTCGAGAGGATCTTCTTCAATATTCAATTTCTTGAATACCATCGAGTTGGCGTGCCTCTCGAACCGCTTCTCGGCTGATGCAAAGAAAGAGGAGGAGATATCCGTGAAAGTATACTCAAACTTGACTCCTTGGGCTTCCAACTCGTCCAAATATTTCTGCGAATATGTCCCTGTTCCTCCTCCAATTTCGAGCACGCGGAAAACAAAGCCTGGCTCCGTTTGGGAGTTGCAAATGTGGCTGATCATGAGTTGGATTATGCGTCGAACCTCAATGATTTGAAAGTCGTGTTCCACATGATAATAAAACTCTGGAGTGGATGAATAGCTTTGGACAGCAGGAATGTTACTTTCTTCAGGGAATAGGATGGCCAGTGGCGAAGCCGAGCCGGATAAGAAACCACTCATAAGTTCACCAACTTTAGAAACCAGCGAGGTTGGTTGAAAACGCTGGTTGAGTTCAGTACTCAATTCCGGGCAAGCTAAGGAAGCTAAAACTTGTTGGTGGGAAGGTGGAGCCCGGATAATTCTCCAGTTAACTCCGTCCTTGTTATCTTCTTCATCTAGGATTCCTTCCTCTTTTAGAATTTGGCAGATGAACCCAAAATATTGCCGAAAATTTGGTTTAATTCGTAACTCGTGGAAGAGGGCTGACTCATTGAAAATCAGGCTTTCTTCCGGTTTCCACCCGAGTTCATGAAGGGCTCTGATTATATTGAGGTAGATAACCTTCTCAAGTCTACGTGACGTTTCAACAAGGAAAGGGCTCGGGTTGTTACGGAACTTGGCTTCAAAATCGGAGTGGAATTCCTCCGTGAAAAATTTACCAGCGGCGACCTTCAAATTGGTTGCATGAGAAACGAGATTTGAGGTTGATTTCCACACCTCTTCCCAGAATTCTGGGAGGTAGCTTGTCATCGATTCTAAAACGGAGTTGACCACATTCACTGTAGTTTCTGCTAGCTCGACGAAAGACATCACGGCCACTTTTTGGCCGTGGGAGTCAACCAAAACGGCTGAACCATTACCATCTTGTTTATAAGCGTGGATGTAAAGTTGGGCGTTCAAATCAGTGCCAGAAAGCCACACAAATTTTCCAATTTTTATTGGAACCCATAGCGTCTTTTTTAGGGGCGTGTTAATACCAAAATCAAGCATCAGCATGGCCTTTGGAAATCATGGCGGT
>LJIJ01003040.1:0-21748 GCA_001718145.1 Orchesella cincta | reverse complement strand
CAGTCGAATAAGGCTGTCCAGCAGCGAAGCCCACCGGATATACGCTGATAACAGCGCAAATTTGGATAAATAAATATTTATTAAATTATGACGAACTTTCCGAAATGAGCTTATCGAATTCTTCGGTGTTGTAGACTGTTCATGTGGCCGGTACCCGGCTACAGGTAACCGGATCCGGCTGCCAGTGGGTCGAGCTTTATTCAACCGGATCCGGCTACCAAAGGCCGGCTGGCGCTGACTTACTGTATCCTGTAAAGGAATCTACCTTGATCTTGAATGTTTGGACATAAGGTAGATCTCCTACAATGATTTAAATAAATTGGGAGTCTAAAATGAATGTGTTATATAAAGGTTTAATTAAAACTGCGCGAGTGTAGACCGGAAATTAGTACAAATAACGCTAAATTGAGTTACGTGTGATGACTTGTAAAGGTACGGTGTTTATTCTAAAGTGGAAGGAACTTGAATACTCTCGTCATTGGAAATAATATTTGGAAATCAATGGTTTATGGATGGTCTTGAGTACATATAGTAATGGGTATACCAGGATAGGACACAATTCAATATCATAAAATTCATACACTAGAACTTAGAGCATATATAAAATACCTATGGGGGATTTTAAAACATTACAATGATTGCTAGCAAAATGTTTTTACACTTTACTGGTACAATAATACCATTGTACTGTATTGTAATTCCCGAGATTCAATGAAAGGATGCAATGATAATTTTGGAGCATATATTGCTCTCAGCAATTATAAGGAGCGCTAAAATTATGAAAGGGATGAATGAATCCTACCTATGCATCGAGTGTCACGTCACCACGCATTTCGTGCTTGGATAGCTCAGTGACCTTGACCACGCTCGTTGGAACTCCGCTAAACCAGTATTACTGGGATCACTTTGTTCTTGTACAGTTCACAGAAATACACATGACTAATTATTGTTTGCGAGCTGAGCCCTGAGGTTATCAGCCGGGAGGTGACGTTAACGTAGTGGGAGATGGCACGGAAGGTAAGGAGGAGTAGAGGTGGTTCTGGAGTAACTTAAAACACTCGGGCCAAATGGAGGATGTGGGAGGCTTTGGAGGGAACTCGAGAGGATGACTCACTCACTTCATTCATGGGAATGTCTCCGCTGGAGATGAGGAGGATATGCTGACTGCACCAGATAAGAGATAGTCTGGAACTTGTCATTTCCTCCTTAAAGTGACTGAACCAAGCCTCGTCTACCAAGGGCCATTGGCCTAGGAGTTCTGATAATATGCGAAAAATTATCCTTACTCTACCGAGAGATCGGGACCAAGAAGTCAAACGTCTGGATTTGCAAGTATCTTAATTTACCTTTTGTACCTTCTCTGGACTCCAGTCAAATTCCCCGGTGATGAATCCAGAGAAATGCAAAGGTTTTGATTTTCATACTGTCAATCCTGATCATTGTCGGCATGCAAGAGTGAGTGAGATTGGGATGCTAATCCACCTCTAATAATAATGATGATATACTGTTAAGGGATTCTGCCCGTACAATCCATAAGATTGACAAAGCATAGGGTGAAATCTTTTCTTTGTTAGTATTTCTGGCGAAGGTTATGCTTCAACGAGACCAATGGAATATACCAAAACCAAATTATTTAAGAAAAATTCTAATGGTAGTCGTGCAACGGAAGCACGCACTTTGTTTCATCGGATTCTATTATCCCTGGTACTCCATATTTCTTGACTGTGCAAAATAATCGGTAAGGAAAAGTCTTGAAATAGCATCTTTCTTAAGCATCCGAATCAGTCATCTCCCAAACGTTAAGTTCGTACGTCCAGAACTCTTTTTCTGTTTAATAATAATACTTTAACTACATGCAACTTTAGCATCTTCATTGCTCCAATTTATTGAAAACTTTTGCGTGTAATCAAAGGATGCAGCATTACCTAAAATAGGTTATTAAATACATTGCTCCAGTGACAATGAAAAGATTCGCAAAAAAGAAATTTTTGGCATACACGTTTTGGTGGAAGCTTTGAAAACGGAAGTAATCAATTGAAAGTATTTTGGGTGCAATCAAGTTGCCCCCATCCGTAATAGATGGCAATTTTATATCCATCAGTAATTTTTTGATGTGTTGACGCTCCCAACCCGTCAAAAAACACCGTAATGTAGAAGCAGAATCCTAACAATTCATGTTCTATCCAGAACCTTGCGTTATGTCGGTTGTACTGCTTAACTCCTGTAGAATATATAATAATACTATGTACCTTTTTATAGGGATGACAAAATCATTATTTATCAACAAATTTTGTATTATCAATGGAAACAAGTTTTCATTTATTTTAAACTGTCACAAAAATATATTCTAGGTAATGCCAAACCACAATCCAACATTTTTATCATTATTTAAATAGTGGATCACCATCATGCTGTTTGGCTTTCTTTTGCGTAGAATGCAGCCAACAAAATGTATTGATTACATCTTGGTCCACGCCGGCTGACCACTCCTGGTAGGCACCGTCAGATGTATAGTGCTTAATTTTCGCTACAATCTGCCTTTGCATACAGGTTTCTACTACCATGCACCTTTTCGGAGCGTCCTTGTCATTCTCCTCTAGTTATCAGACTTCGTGACGCAGAATTTTTTTCTAATTTGGATCAATTTTTATATATTTACGTTACAAGCTACTATGATCTGGTCTTCTATGATATGTCTATTTTTGGGAGAGGTCAGACTATTGCTTATATTGCTAGATCATCTCAGCACACAAGTTACCAAGTAAGGTTTTTTCAACATTTGCTCTTTGAGCGTTTTTGTTGCAAGATTTTTGTACAGGAATTCATACTGAGATTTTACGCTTCCTTGTATCTATCAAGATTTTGTTTTAAATTTTTGTTGTGTTACTAATAGCTTTTTGTTAGTTTAATTTGTTCACTTATAAACTTGCCAACTTTGCAGTTTCCGTTTGTGGAACACTTTCCCTGTCTTATTTGGCCTTACCCTTTATATGCACTGGACTGACAATACAATAGCCGACCATTGTGATTCATCCCAAATGCTTGGATGCTCTGGCACGTCGTCTTCACTGACGGTTTTCATCAATTATTATCTGGTCGCTGCGTCAGTCTCTTATTTGCTTCCTGGATTCACGTGTTGTTTTGCTAGATATTAGTGCTCGGCAAGCTGTGCTGGATTTTATTCAGGAGGCTTGGGGTTTTTTGCCCTTGCAGATTAACCAAATGGTGTGGCTCTGCGTTAACCCTGTTGATGTTCTAAATTTCGCTTATTTTTATATCGAGCTTGAGTCCTGTCTAATGAAACCAAAGAAGGACCTGGGGCGTGGCGTTGCGCTTCGCGTCTTGAAGGGAAGGGAATCTTATCCTCTTATCAGGACTTTTAAAATGGCTCTTTTATTAGTTTATTCTACCCATAATCTTAAATATTACTATTATGTAAATTTAAAATACGAAATAGCACTTTTTGAGCTCCTCTGTCTAATGAAATACAATATTAGGCCACTGGATTATAGACCTCGATAATTAAGGCTTGTATTGTGCTGCACTATGTTTTGGTACTGAATGTGTGAGGAGATAACGAAACTATATTGTTACAAAAGCTGCATGACTTTGGCATGCACGGTATACACACATGATACGAGTATGCAGATATGCCGATAAGAATTTCATACGTTCCTGTCTCATTTAAATTAGATTTGTACTGAAACAAAGCATTGATAGGAGTAAATACAACCTTATCGTGCGATAAACCAGCGAAACAAGCATAGAAATGCACACGCTTGCTACGCACACCGCCAGCTCGCCGTAGAGATAGCCGTTTATCCTACGCTCACTATGTACGGATGGCGCTAGATGGAAATGATCGAGCAGACCTTCTGTGTGTGGAATCACCCAACAGATGAATGGATACTGGCAATTTCGGTGACAAATACGTATACAAATAAGTTATCTCTGTCAACCTTAGCCAGCATTGCTTTTGCACCTTTCATTTTTGTTGCCATTGCTTTAGGCTGGAATAATGACGGCACATATTTTATTCTTTAGAACATTCTTACGGAACCTGCAAATCGTACTAGATGTGAGATTTTTAGGTTTGGGAATACGTGGCATTTCATTACTCATTGCCGGAATGGAAACTGCAAGAAGCTTCTCGTTTTGCTTTGCCACTTTTGTTATTACCCTTGACAACTTTGTTAAAGTTACTTATTATTTAATACTGTGATTTCAGATTTCAAACTTTTTACCATTTTGAAACAGAGGTGTACTGGTACTTAAATTATTTCAAAAGCTACTTTACTCTGCAATATATTTGTGTCTTTTTTTAATTTTTTGGGGCACTGTTGCTTCCTTAAGTGTTTTCGTTAAGGGTGTTGGGAAAGTTCCGGAACTGATCTGGTACGGGTCCATCATATTAGGTCATATTCGTCTCGCTGGACAAATAATTATGTTGCCAGATGCAGGAAAAACATGTGAAAATTGCAAGACAGTTGTGGAAAAATACAAGAGAACCACCAAAGCGGATTTCCAATTAAAAAGGGGAAATGCAAGGTCAATTTATTATAGAAAAGCAATGTCAATTATTCCAATAAGAGTGCCTTAGGGCTCATTTAATGTATTAGGGACTGAATTTGTTATAGAATATTTCATGCTGATTTTGGAAAGTACAGTAGATGTGGCTCTGATTGGGATAATCTAAAGAGTAAATTAATTAAGCAGGAAATAATGCTCGTTTCGCTAACGTCGCCTAAAGGGGAGCTAGTGGGAGACCGCCGTTATTGCTGAGTGATTTACTGAAAAAAAAACTAAGCAAAATAATTTTCTGGACTTCCAGCGCTGATAGCTGTGATACAACACTAGCTTTCCCTTAGCCGAGAATAGCGAAATGAAGCTAAGAACCGGTGTTTTGCTATTGTAAGGATAACTAAGGGGGAGCTGGTGACAAAAATTTCGGGCAACAAATATATATGATCACCAAAAAAGGCGTTTTGCCGACTCTTTTCAGGCAAAATGCAAAGTAGGAAATTGTGTCACTTTTTTGTTTATTATTTCTACACTTTATTTAAAAATTTCACGTATTTTCCTTTATCGACACTGGTCAAAAATCTTTGTACAAAGTACAAACATTACAACATACACAAGAAAAATAACTCAAAAACAACAATTTATGGTGAAATTTCGAAATTTATTTTTCTGTTACTTTTTACTTAAGTACCATTCACTCTATCATAAAGCCATTAAGTTTTACAACGCTTTAATCTACTGAACTATCAATGCTCTTTTTGTCGTATCTGGTCTACCTCGTCTTCGCTTTGGCCAATGGTACATCCTTTGCTTCAGATCTCAAATGAATTTTTTGAGTGACAGTCTCTTTTATTGATACCTACAACTCATAAGACGAGCTGATAAAAGAGTGCTGTAAGTTTTATGTGAATATCACTGGCTTAGAATCAGAAGGCTTTTACTTAAAACGTTGGGAATTTCAGACTCCGCTTACAAGATATGTAGATGGACTACAAAAGCCTTCTGCTTACTTTAGAGATCTCGTGCAGAAAAACATTAACTTATCACTAAGCGGGTTCTGCACGAGATCTCAAAAGTAAGTAGAAGGGTTTTGTAGTCCATCTACATATCTTGTAAGCGGAGTCTGTAATTCCCAACGTTTGAAGTAAGAGCCTTCTGCTTCTAAGGCAGCGATATTATGGATATGAGTATAATCTTCATATATGGTAATCTTTTTTACAATTTTTAGAAGCTACCACTACACGAATTTAATATACGAACACTCCTATAGCTTTTTGTGAAGTGAAATTTTTACATAAAAGTGTGGAGTTTCATTTAATCGGTGGATGTCCAATTCTTAAAAAGTGTCACATTTTCTTACTTTGCATTTTTCCTGTAAAGAGTGGGCAAAATTTCTTTTTCAGTGACCATTTAAATGCTCCAAGTATCTATTTTTGGACCTAAAACGTTGGTCCGTGGGCACAAATGGCCCTCAGCTCCGTTAGTGTGGACGTTAGTACCGTTGAAAGTTTTCAACGGTACCATCGGGTTCCTCACAATATTTTACTCTAGAAAATTGTTTTTGATGTAAAAAATATTGATACAAAATTTTGTATCCAAAAGAACCTGCGAGAATTAATTGTCGGTTCTACGTAATTGTGCGTGGTAAGAAATGTAAAAAATTGTGGCTTATTTATAATAAACTCTTAGTAACAGTAAAAATTATACGTTTCCACATTGTTGTTATGAGATACACCGAAATAATACAGCGAACTTAATCCATACTACTTTGTTATGAATTCGTCAGCGTGTGTTGTCTTCAAATCTTGACGGGTATGTCTATTTTTATCGTTATCATTGGCTTGTTCTCTATACTACCCCGTTTGAATATGCACCACTTTAAAGAACGTTTTCAAGTTAAATTCCCACATTAACAATCAGACAGGAAACTACATCCGATAAGTTATATTACACAATGTAAACTATAGTTTTCTCTGACTTTTATTTTCGATTGTCAAAACTGGTGTTAAAAAAGAAAATCTACGGTTTGTATGGCATTTTGAATTTTGGCATTCAGGAGGTTATATCAGTCATGTTTCGGCTAAAGAGATGGGAGGTTTATTTATAACTCAAGTTTTCGTACACTAACGCGTGAATATTATCAAATTATTCAGGAGGTTATGTTAAATCTTTTTGGCAATAGATATATCTGCTTTAAAAGTTAATTCCTTCAAAATTACGTCATACAAACTGAAAAGTGTTAGCATTAAACATAACCACAAATCATTAGTCAGGTAGTGAATGTAGTATACAGGTCTGTCAGGTCCAAAATCATGTAAAAACAAACCAAATGCAGAAAATGTAAGCATAATAATTCATTTAAATAGGCTCTTTGCATTTGTAATGTTCTCTTATATACAGATCGATTTTATGTTAATTTGTTTGCGAAAAGTATTTAAAATTGATAGTCTCGTAAAAGAATAGTCTGTTGTTCGTGCTGGCTGGCTAAATTTTTGCATGAATCATTTAAATTCATGCCATAAAACATAACTTTGCTAATGGAAAAGTTTTTATGACAAATTTTGTGTCTTTAATTTGTGAAACAATGTTGACGTATTTTATTTCATTTTGACGATAAAGTCAAACAAACAAAGACGACAACGTTTGAAGTTACGTTTTAATCGTTGAAAATTATTCGTTAGTTATTTTATGTTTTCAAATTCTCGTAACAATCTAAGTTTATTTCTTAATATGGAACTCTTCTATATGATTATTAAGTGTCCTCAATCAGCGTAAGTATATTTGAATACCCGTATTTTTTAAATAATGATTTAAATATTTTTCGGCAGAACCGATTGACCATTACATGAAAGCAACCGATATTATTCAAAAGAATGGAGAGCAGCCGATGAAACGTTTTAAAAACCAGGCTATTGTGCTAAACATTCAGTGCATCTATTCTGCGTTTGATTTAATTCAGAACTTGAATTTTATGTGCAATATATGATTAAAATATTGCATTGTTTAGAGAAACCCACTTCAAACTGCTTCTGTTTAGAGTAATGGTAAATCCATTAAAATATTCCGATCAACGCCACATCCACGGTTCTTAACATAATTAATGTAAAGTATTCCAAAACAAAATCTACTCCAAGAACATAAAATGAACCGTAGGGTATCTTTATGGCAATTACGGACTTTGCCTTCCTAAAATTAACTGCTGTCATTTTACCCCTTTTTAACAGAAAATCACCTCTGGTACTTTCTTGGTATTTCTCCACAACGTTTTTTACATTTATCACAAGCTTTTCCTAAATCTGGCAACATAATTACTTGTCCTGCAAACAATATAGATCCCAAAACCGCTGCACCATACCATACGACGACAAGAACCTTTTCTCCGCCCTTGAGACAAATGCTAAGAGATGCAACTGTCACCCAAAACATTATGAACATCCCTGAATATATCGTGGAAAAGAGAAGCGTGCTCATCAATTTCAAAACCAATATGGCCTCCGTTTCAAAACGATAGAAATCTTCAAAATTAAAATCATGGAACAAAAAATAATCAGTGATTTTCACAAAGTGGTTGATAGTAACAACAAAAAGAGTAAAGCAAAATGAAAAGCTCCTGGCCGTTTCCAGTCCTGCGATAAGCAGTATTGCACCTCGAATTCCAAAAGCTGTCAGGATTTCGTTCTTAGAGCGACTTGTAGGCTCTGTAAGGATATCCTCGAAAATGTAATAAGTTGGGTCATAATTCCAACCTAGACCCACCAAAAGAACTACGAACGGTGCAGTCGCTGTCATCACTACCGTTAGGCATAGAAAGCTACCGTATTTGTCTTTGACTACCATTTGTCCTTGGTTGTTGTCTGGACTCGAGATGTCTGAAAACGATATTGTATAATAATTGGTCAAACTTTAAATCAATCTGACTTTTGAATGATTTTTTCTTACGATTTTCAATTTTTTCCTTCAACTTGAACCACTGGTTAAACCCAGATATGAGAGCAACCCTGTCACTCAATCCAACAATAAAAAGTCCCCATCCTACAAAGATCACTAATGTTGCAAGGAACATTAATAGACCATGGAGAAGTTCGAAATCGGCACGCGGATAGACGAATCCATACCACACCAGACAATACGCTTGTGTTATACCACACCCGAGAATTATTCCAGTAGTTAGTCCCCATGTGAACCATTTCCATTTTTCTTTTTTGAGTACAAGTCTGGACTCGCTGTAGTCAACTTCGAATGGTAAAGGAACCATGTAAAAGTATAGAAACTTCTGTAGCTGGAAAGCAAAAACTTGCGAACTTGACAACATTTTTTGCTTGATTACTGCCGGTCTGTTGGTAGAGAAAGTATAAACTCAGTTTTGTAGCAGTGTATGTATTTGATTTATACCATATAATATGAGCCTTCAAATATTGCTCGAATGATATTTATTATTGTGCTTTCTAGGAAGTAAAATTTGAATTTAGGTCAGGATGTAAAATCATGCGCCATTTAATGAGTTGGCTTTATGTACTGATTGTGTACAGTTTATTAAGCGGAAGTTAGACTTCTAATCAATTTGAAAATCTACATTTCCTACTTGCATACATTTTATAAATTGAAAAATTCGGGCTAGGTTTGTAAGTTATTAGGGATTATCTCTCGAACTGTAGATTATATGCTTCTTTTCTCCAAAAGGTAAGTTGCAAACAGGAAGTAAAAGCTGACGTTAACTTCTATAATTTAAGCACAAAATTATGTTTACGGAAGGCAGAAAGAAATTTAATTTTGCTTCAACATCGATTCGATTTATTCGATAATCGATTAATTTATCGTACAACTGTATGTTTAATGGAAAAAATGATACAGGGCTTTAGTTGGATATTAAATTGATTATACATTCATTTTAAAGGATTCGATTTTCATGATAGGCATTAGAATAACATGGATCTATAAAGTTGTCATTTCGTCGTACTCGATGTTGCCTACACAAAAAAGTGTTTTTAAACCTTAGTTATTAGTAATTTAAAATTCTCTCGCGAATACATTATTTTGTAGAAAAGCATACATGTATATGAAAGTATTTGTAAACCAGGAAAAAGAGATTTTAAACTTCGGAAAACACTCCACTAATGAAAAACTTTTAAGTAAAAATCTCCGTATGTTCTTTTGAAACAAAAGCGAACTGTTGAATACTGCGTTTTTGCCGTTAAGGATTTTACAACTAAAACTAACAGCAGCAAGAAAAGTACAGCCTCGCGCGTGAATTGAGACGATACATATATCAAAATTTTCAGAAAAGAATCCTTCATTTGGGTAGTATCACAAATATTTGCAACCTCCTTTTGTATGAAGTGTTTTGATTTCTAGGAAATGTTGACCGAAATAAATCATAGTACTATGTCCCAAAAAGTTTTATGCTGCTCTCGCAGCCACCAAGTTAGTTGTAGTAAAGATTTATACTCATAAACCCTGCATTCGTGCCCTCTTATTTATTCATAAGTTTAATCATCTCATATTCAGGTTGTGGTGTCGATAACCCCATAAGCCTAGAATACTTGACGATACCATTACACTGCAGCATAATCAAAACCACAATGACAAGCATAGCGTCAGCTTGTTCTCCTCATCAACTTTTGAAGAGATCTGAGGGGTAAGATGAAGTCAATCAAACATGAGGGGTTTGTCCGCTGGAAGAGTGAAGTATCGGGGAATCTAACGAACATGACACATCTCAGGTCAACCCTATGAATGCAAGTAAATAAGGCCAAATATCATTCGTCAAGGTCATTCAAAGAAAATTCCGTGGTGCAACGAAAAATAAAAGCATTCCATTTCATTCGTACTATGATTTTCCGAAACCATATTTTACTTTCCTAATTTTCCCAAGCATATCAGTTGTTGTCTCAAGCTCATTTACAATTCATCGATGTTGATTATATGTCTTCAGTTATTGTGTATTGATAAGTCTGATGAAGTTTGTTGTTAAGATAAGTGAAATTGAAAAAGTGCGGTTATCTAATAATGTGAAGTAGCCACCTTCAGCAGGAGAAGGAGACGGAAATGATGATGAGACGTTTCCGGAAAAGAACAGAGTTCTAGTGTAGGAGGGAAGTGGTTTCCAGTTCGAGACTCAAACTGGAAACCAAATCATACCATCTCAAACTTTCAGTTGGTATAATTCATTAAATTACGGATGAATGTCGGGTGTTTGCAAAATGATCATCATTCCTAATTCATGCTGTCTTTCTAGGTCCTCCCCATTATCCTGAAGATGAAGAGACTCCCCTTTGAAGACCTCTTGAATTGTCGCTTTATTTGTAAAAATAGAAAAGCAGGGGTGGATTCTGTTCTCAAGAATCATCCTTCACGACTGAACCTTCCGGCCGAGAGTCGGGCGTTCTCCCTGCGAGCTATGAAAAAACCTGGTGCCAAGTTCCTAACCACGGAGCATCTCTTTGGCAGCCAATTTGGAATGCAAATCTGGGGCAGCTTCTTCAATTTGGAATCGTTGGGAAACTGAGGGAGGCTACGTTGAAAGGATCCTCGCTCACCCAACCATTCGTTTTTTGGACGGAGCCTAAATTTAAGAACCAACTCTTGGAATTCGCACTGGTTCATGAAGAAGAGTTGGCCGGAGCGATTCGGAGATGAGCTATGGTTTCTGTGCTAAAGAATGGATGAGTCCACCAACGTGAATTGGTTTCCGTTTGAAAAACGAATCCGAGAAGCTTTACTTCTGATTCCCAATCTAAAATGGCTCAGACTGGATGTTGCCTTCCCCCTCATCATGCAACCAAATGAAGTAGTGAATATCTCGGAATTGGAAAGTCGTGTAGCCCGGTATTTCAGGAATCGCCCACTTCCTGGGCTCCTCAGCTTGGAAGCTTTATCTTGTGACCCGCTTTTTCCGCCCTCATCCGATGTTTTTTTAGCCCGATCTTAGAATCATGATGTGTCCCGGGGAATGGACGTTTCCAACTCGAAATTGAAGTATAAACACTCTTTCGTCTTCCCGAATTTGGAGGAGTTGGGGATAAGAATGGAACTAAAGCATTTGGGAAGTCTGATGGAAAAACTCGCCTCCCCTGAAGAAAATCTCCCTAATTCTGATAAATCCAGCTGAGGATGAATCACCCCAGGGAATTAAAGCGGATAAGGCTTGTAGATTGCTGAAGTCATTCCAAGACACATTAGGAGACTTGGAACTTGGAAGGGAGGGGCGTTTTCGCCATCGCTTTAGAACCAGAGTTCAAAATATTCCTTCACAATCTAGAATTACTTGAGCCGGATTGCGATATTCCAGTTGAGAGTTTGGAGAACCTCTGTGCTTTAAAGCACCTCTGGTTAGACAGCTTCAGTGAGGATGAGTAAGTTGAAAATTACAAATTGAACATGGGGCGGCTGGCCCCTTCCCAGCAGAGTTTTGAGTGCAGCGGAGTCAACGGCAAGGTCAAGATGGGACTCAACTTGACTACTTGGGCGCTCGTGGTTCAGAGCTATGAAAAGTATTCATTTTATGGTGATTTGGATGAGGAGGATGAAATAAGGAGGAGCCGGGATTGGAATATCATCCTTCTCACACTCTCGTCGTTCATCCTTCTTGGAGGAGGCTTCTGAGGCTCTAAGTATGGTGCTGAAGTTGTGATGGAACAACTTGGAGGATGGTTTCATGAGGTATTTGAAGCCATTTTTGAGGTTTAGAACTATTATGAATGTTTTTATGATAGACATTTATAATATAAATATTTATGCTCAGAATGAATTAAATTGTTACTGTTTCTGGTAAATTAAAATAAATAACTGAAATATTCCCGTTTAAAAATGTATTTTCTTCAAGACAACTCCCATGAAAAATTAACTACTGAGCTTAATAATACATACAAATTTAACACAACCATTGGCATTCGTAAACTTTTATTATGAGAGAGCAACGACATTATTTCTTGGCACTCATTAACTCATCCACAAGTGTGTTCAGTTGAGCATTCTCCTTCGTCTTTTGAACCAGTTCGGAACTCATCATTTCCGCTCGGAGGTCACTCCGACGAAGTTGTGCACCAAGTTTAACGTTGTCATCTTCCAGGGCGCCCAGCTTCCTTATAAAGCCGACATACGTCCTAACCGAAAATCAGAAGTTGATAACTAACTAAAAGCAGAATGTTTTAAATGATTACGTGACTGATAAGCTTTACTTTTCAACACTAAGATGAGCCCCTTCCTTCCTTGATCTTTGGTGACCAGCGCCCGCAATTTTTCATCATCCCTCTGCATCAACAGCTCCTCTTTTTCCTTCAACTTCACCACAACGGCGAAGGCTCGCTCGTACTTCCGGTGGACGTCAGAAAACGCCATGTCAGTATTCCAGGTCTTCAAACACCTGGTCCCGTTCAGCGATGACAGATCGGCTTTCCTCATCCAACAAAGCGCTGCGTTGCTTCAGCTCGGATAAACTATTACTCGTTTGGAGCACAGTTATCAATCACGGAGCCACAAAGCTTAGACGCATTCACATTTTTTCAATTAACACACAAGTTTCGTTTTCTGACTCCTCCTTTTTCTATTTCCGGAGCACCGAAGCGTCCACCTGCTCGACTAGAAGCGTCTCTCCTCAGACGAAGACTCCGTTAATTTTTGATGCTGACTCATCTTTAAATCTTTATGATTTGTTAGCAAAGATAGGAACAATTGACAAAGACAAATTTGCTGTGAAATTTGAATGCTGATGATTGTGTTTTTTATGTGAGTTTTATAAATTTTCCGTATTAATTAATGAAACGACGTTTAATCATAACAAAATTGTAAATTATGAATAATCATGCATTTATTGCAATTAACTGTTGAAAATACAGTCGTGGATAGTTTACTGAATAGTTTTAAGAATCTCTGCAGCCATTTCAGGTTCCCAATTTGCCAAAGCATCTGAAGCCTCATCTGAAACAGGCTGGACTCCTTTCTGGTTCCCATACTTAACTCTCATTTTGTGGAGCCCTGAAATAGTGTCAATTTTAGTGGAGTGGTCAATAAGCCCGGCGGTTGCTGCCTTTTGGATGTTGTGGTCTTCATAGACGATGGGGAATTCTGAACCCATTCGCCCAGGCTGGGAAATGATGGTTTCGCAGTTGGCCTTGTGTACTTTTATCTTTGCAGTTCAAGCAGTTGAGCAACTGGAATGAATGAATTGTGTCTTTGTTTTGACTGTATAAGAACGAGCAGTTATCAGAAGCTTTTAAGATGATTGAGTTTTAGATGTGTCCGAAAAAGTCATTGCGATGAATTTAAATGGTTTTAAATGTGTGTTACAGACTTAAACAACAATAAAATCTAAGTGCATTTGCTAGTTACATGGAATAATATTCCACAATATTGAGTTTTTATCTTTCATACAGAACAGAAATCCGGAGTAATGAATCTTAACATTTTTTTGTATTAGAGTTAATATATTCATTTCATTTGTAAAATGTGATAACAAAAATCGGTTCAATCATGAATACGGTGCTAATTCACATTTCTAAAAAATAATTCCAAACTGCTTCAAATGCTTCACGATACATCGCAATTAATAAATAAATCGAAAAGTGCTTGAGATAGGCAATCAGCCGCTCCCTCCGTCTTTGCATGAAGCCATCTGAAAAGATAATAGCAACAATTAAAGATTACTTTTCATATCACGATGTCACATCGTATTATAAAAAGTTGGAAGGAAAGAGGAAAAGCAAATGCTCTTAAATGCTTACTATTCCCATCTCTAAAATATGGCCACAGTAAAGAGGGCTTTAACCAAAGAAGTGACGAAGGTGCCTCTAGCCTTTTGTCTCCGATTTTGCTGAAAATTTGTAGGATGATAGATTTTGATGCGTAGATTACGAATCTGCAATTATTAGAGAAATTTAACAATTTTTGCATTTCGAAGCAATGGGAATTTTTGTTTTTTTGTCATTTTTTCCCCCTGGGTGGCGCCACGATCGGTAAATTTCTCTAATTATTGCAGATTCGTAATCTACGCATCAAAATGAACTATCCTACAAATTTTCAGCAAAATCGGAGACAAAAAGCTAGAGGCACCTTCGTCACTTCTTTGGTTAAAGCCCTCTTTACCACTGTGAAAGAAACAACCCACACCGCCACATAAACGCCGGTAGGAGCCATCCTATCTCTTTGCAGAACGGATCTACATTTTTTATATGTAATATTTAAAGTAACCTAATGAACATTGCACCATAGATTCTACACAATTTCTACGTTTGAATGTATAATTGTGTTGCATTGAAAAACAGTTGCATTTTTGTGTAGAAAAAGTGTGAAAGCAACATTAATTTCACTACAAGTATTCCACATGTTGAAACAATGTTGAATATGCATAGAATAAGCCTGCTTTTTGTATGCAGGATTGCTGTTGATAACTTAAAATACGGTACATGGATATTACATTGATATATCGTAAAATCAGCGTAGAACCCAATTAGTCGATGCGTGATTTTAAAAATATATACAATTGCATACTGCACAAGCTCTTCTCAATTGAATGACAGTACCACGCATTTCATATTTTGTTGTATTACAACACACGACTTTAACTACACACTTACAATCGAGTACAATTTTGATTTGCCAAAATACACAAGACATTCGTCTGTGTGATTTGCTAGTTTGTGAAGGAAGAATTTACTCTATTTCAGTGTTTTAGTGACAAGCAAAAAGGGCACAACAAAAACCTTTTGCAGTGGTTCATGGTTGAGTTTAAGATAGAAGAGGTGAAGTCATTTGCTCTAATAATGTAGCTAGTTGACTTGTTTTAGTCAAGGATTAGATTTTGCTGTATTCGTTAATAATAGTTGAAGTTTCGGTCGATAAAATAGTTATAAAATGCGTTATGATTCCCTTGTATGATACTTTTGAAACTTGTTATTATATACTGTTTAGTGATAATACAATTTGATAAGACGTGTTAACTTTTGTATCTTTCAGGTAGTTTTACAAATTATTTTCAATTTCAAGTTTACGGCATACATTCTACTTTAAATCCACATGTTGAATTCACAGTTATGTAACGCACTAAAGGCGTTGAAATGCACACTATTTTGCATTGAATATGTGATAACCTGCACATTTTGCCAACGTAGATTCTCTGATCATACAACACACACAATACGATTCTCTTATAACACAATTCTATGCATTATTTCAACGCAAAATCAACATGTTGAATCATCCCGATCTAGACTGACAGAAATTGACTTTGATTCTACAGCAAGCAGGTTGCATTGAAACAACGTTGTTTCCTTGGCACAATGTTCATTGGGAAGTATGAGTTTCATCCTTTATACCCTCCTTGAATTTTATATTACATTTAAGTCAAAACTTTTCATTGTAAAAAATAAGTTTTACCTTCGTTTTAAACAAAACAGCCTTGAAAATGAACAGATGCAAACCTTCCAAACGATTTGTTTCTAAAAGGAGAAAATAACAGTATCAATAAATAGTGTAAAGAAGTTTGTTTATAAAGTTTTTTTATAAGCCAACTGACAAATTCTGATTTCAAAACGAAGCAGAGATGAAATTTTTTAGGTGTACATCTCCACAAGCTCGTTCTTAAAATATTTGAACCGATTATTGAAAACCTTATTACGGAAATAAATGACTTTAATACCTGTCGTAAATCAACTGTCCATCGTAAATGGTCTCGCAGATGCAAGCTCATATTTTATGGTAGAAGATTGAAAGAATAGTGGTTTATTAAAGTTTAATATTCTGTTATAATTAAATTTATGAAAGTCATTAACAAATTTACTAGGAATCTAAGATAGTATCAGACTCCAAAGCATGAGCAAGACCTAATGAAAAATATTGCCGGAGAGTTGAATCTTCTACACCTGTTTCTTTCATATGTATATTTTATTGCAGCCCAACTGCAACCCTTTTCTGCAATAACATATGTTCGCGAAATTTGCGCTGACTATCAATTCAATAATAGTCACACAAAAACAAAATATCCAACCACCTACTATTTTTTTATATATTTTAATCACCTTTTTGGAAAAGATGACGCTAGGTAAACTGGATATGTTGTGCTATCAAATTGCTAACAAAAGATCTTCCACAACACCGAAGTTAACAAGCTAATTTCAGTTAAATAATCAACTTGTGTTAAGTAACCTGCATTAATTTCAGAGCTCGGTTATCCCCAAAAACAAGGGCCCGGATTACGGATTGTGAATTAACTTTTCAGATACTAGGGATTGGGATTACAGCTTGGGATTACTCCCAACATGGGGGATTGTGGATTACGGATTACGCCTTGAATAGATTTAGAAATATGGGATTACGTAATCCATAATCCAATCCATGATTTTAGTTTCATAATAAGGCACAAACTCAACAGTAGTTACTCAAAAGCTTTTATTTATTTAATTCTTCCGATACGACAGAAAATTATTTTCTATTTAAAATAAGTGGCAATGACTTATTACTATCGATATTCAAATGAACTTGGGGGAACTCCTTAGCCATTTTACAACTGAATTTCCAATTTGTCACTCTATTTGTCAATTCTGTTTCTGATGTTTATTCTGAATAAAGTTAACTGAGAAAACAGAACTCAATAGTTCTTGACTTTATTAATTTTGGACGTATAAAAAACATCAAAAACGCGGATGAAATTTGGTTGAAGACCTTAGCATGTCTGTTTTATGATGTATTACACAATAAAAGAACACGTGGCATTTTGTTATGCATTTCTGTCGTTTTAGGTTTCAGGCTGAGTTGTGCAAGCGTATAGCTTTATGAAAATTCGCATGTATTCAGGATTCAGATGTATGCATTTGATTGTTGGGATTATGGATTACGGATTATCAATTTTTGAATTGATCTCTGGATTGGGATTAGGGATTATAATCCGTAATCCCAATCCCGTAATCCGATTACCACAATCCGGGATTATACCGACCTCTGATTAATTTGAGTTTTGTATGAGTAACTTTTTTGTTTTTTAAAATAAAATAACTTGGGCTGAGTGTGCACAGAAGGGGAATAATTGAATAAAGGGACAAATTTATAACATAATTGAAAGCTTTTAACTCACTTTGTTAAACTGAGAACTTGGCTGATAAGGCACGGCATGTGAAAAACATCAATATTTCCTTAAAGTACAAAAAGAAAATAACAATAAATGAAATATTATATCGATGTTTGATAAATGGATATTGAAATCGTGATCCAATGACCTTATTGAATTCAATACACGTTATCAGAATATTATTGTCTGGATACCAAGTGACAGTCATAATTTGGCTACGTCTATCAGTTCCCTTACGTAGCTTCTATTACTAGATAATCGTTTTAGTTACTAAGCTGCACGGCCATGAATCAAACTGGATAAACCAAATGCCAAGAATTGCAAGTCAAAAGATAACGATAGAAGTTTCAATATTGATAGCAGGGTATTAAGATGGAAGTGATAAAATCTAAGATCTGTTTAGCAAGAACTGTTTTTCTGAATGGCGTTAGTACATCTGCTCTTATAGAGTGTGTACTAAATTACGGAGCTGGATAGGGAGTAAAAATTCCAACATCTTTTAGCTGCATATGCAAACTTCATGTCAAATACCAACCATGATAATTGACTTTCTTGATACATACTTTGGAGCTTTTGCCGCCAGCAGTTAATGACTTTTGATTTATAAAAAATCATACGAAATCTGTACTTACCTAAAATAAACACTTTTGGATAGGATGAGGCCCGGAAAATTGGAAATGGTACGCCTACAAGCTGCAAACAAAAGATACATGGTCAAATTTTGTTATTTCTAGTTTGCTTGAAATACTTCAATGATAGCATTGAGTATGGCAAATAATCAGCAACAGACACTTTTGACACATCATAAAACGGATAGATTTCAGATATCAATAAGTGTGAACAGTAAATAATATTTGACTGACAACTGAGGTAAAAAATTTCGATTTATGTTAAATAAATTTCCTTTCATTCAAATATTATTTACTGTTCACACTTATTGATATCTGAAATCTATCCGTTTTATGATGTGTCAAAAGTGTCTGTTGGCTGATTATTTGCCATACTCAATGCTATCATTGAAGTATTTCAAGCAAACTAGAAATAACAAAATTTGACCATGTTATCTTTTGTTTGCAGCTTGTAGGCGGTACCATTTCCAATTTTCCGGGCCTCATCCTATCCAAAAGTGTTTATTTTAGGTAAGTACAGATTTCGTATGATTTTTTATAAATCAAAAGTCATTAACTGGCTGGCGGCAAAAGCTCCAAAGTATGTATCAAGAAAGTCAATTATCATGGTTGGTATTTGACATGAAGTTGCATATTGCAGGCTAAAAGATGTTGGAATTTTTACTCCTATCCAGCTCCGTAATTTAGTACACACTCTATAAGAGCAGATGTACTAACGCCATTCAGAAACAGTTCTTGCTAAACAGATCTTAGATTTTATCACTTCCATCTTAATACCCTGATATCAATATTGAAACTTCTATGTTATCTTTTGACTTGGCAATTCTTGGCATTTTTGGTTTATCCAGTTTTGATTCATGGCCGTGCAAGCTACGTAACTAAAACGATTATCTAGTAATAGAACTAACGTAAGCGGAACTGAATAGACGTAGCAAAGTTTGACTGTGCGCTTGGTATCCAAGACAATAATATTCTGATAACGTGTATTGAATTGCATAAGGTATTGGGATCGCACCGAGTTTCAATATCATTTATCAAAAACATTCGATATAATATTCATTATTGTTATTTCTTTTTGTACTTTAAGGAAATATTGATGTTTTTCCACAGTGCCGTGCCTTATCAGCCAAGTTCTCAGTTTAACAAAGTTGAGTTTAAATTTAATTGTCTTTCAAATTATGTTATAAATTTGTCATTTATTCAATTATTCTCCCTTCTGTGCCAGCACTCAGCCCCCCCCCCCCCCCCCCCCCCCCCCCCCCCCCCCCCCCCCCCCCCCCCCCCCCCCCCCCGCCCCCCCCCCCCCAAGTTATTTTATTTTAAAACAAAAGTTACTCATACAAAAACTCAAATTAATCAGTAGGTCGTTAATGCCGCGGATTGTGGTATATCGATTACGGGATTGGGATTACCGGATTATAATCCCTATCCCAATCCCAGAGATCAATTCAAAAATTAATAATCCGGTAATCCATTAATTCGCAACAATCAAATGCATACATCTGAATCCTGAATACATGCGAATTTTTCATAAAGCTATACGCCTTGCACAACTGCAGCCTGAAACCTGAAACGATAGAAATGCATAACAAATGCCACGTGTTCTTTATTGTGTAAATACATACAATAAAACAGACATGCTAAGGTTCTTCAACCAAATTCATCGCGCGTTTTTGATGTTTTTTTTAAGCGTCAAAATTAATAAAGTCAGAACTATTGAGTTCTGTTTTGCTCAGTTAACTTTATTCCAGAATAAACATCAGAACAGAATTGACAAATTAGAGTGACAAATTGGAAATTACGTTGTAAAATGGCTAGGGAGTTCCCCTCCAAATCCAATTCGATATATCGAATAGAAATAAATCATTGCCGCAAATTATTTTTAAACAGAAAATAATGTTTCTGTCGCATCGGAAAGAATTAAATAAATAAAGCTTTTGAGTAACTACTGTTGAGTTTGTGCTTATTATGAAACTAAAATCATGGATTGGATTATGGATACGTAGATCCCATATTTCTAATATCTATCAAGGCGTAATCCGTATCCACATCCCCCATGTTGGAGAGTAATCCCAAGCTGTAATTCCATCCCTAGTATGCTGAAAAGTTAATTCAACAATCCGTAATCCGGGCCCGTTGTTTTTGGGGATAACCGACCTCTGAAATTAATGCAGGTTACTTAACACAAGTTGATTATTTAACTGAAATTAGCTTGTTAAGCTTCGGTGTTGTGGAAGATCTTTTGTTAGCAATTTGATAGCACAACATATCCAGTTTACCTAGGCGTCATCTTTTCCAAAAAGGTGATTAAAATATATAAAAAATAGTAGGTGGTTGGATATTTTGTTTTTTTGTGACATAATTATTGAATTGATAGTCAGCGCAATGTTTCGGACATATGTTTATGGGCAGAAAAGGGTTGCAGTTGGGCTGAATAAAATTATACATATGAAAGAAACAGGTGTAGTAAGATTCAACTCTCGCGGCAATTTTTTCATTAGGTCTTGCTCATGCTTTTGAGTCTGATACTATCCTTGATTCCTAGTAGATTTGTTAATGACTTTCATAAATTTAAATTATACAGAATATTAAACTTTAATAAACCACTATTCTTTCTTTCTACATAATATGAGCTGCATCTGCGAGAGCCAATTTACGATGGACGTTGATTTACGACAGGTAATTGAAAGTCATTTATTTCCGTAATAAGGTTTTCAATAATCGGTTGCAAAATTTTAAGAACGAGCTTTGTGGAGAATGTACACCTAAAACAATTCAATCTCGTGCTTCGTTTTTGAATCATGAATTTGTCAGTTGGCTATAAAAAAAACTTTATAAACAACTTCGTTTACCAGCTTTATTTATTGATACTGTTATTTTTTTCATCACTTTAGAAACAAGATCGTTTGGTAAGGTTTGCGCATCTGTTCATTTTCAAGGCTGTTTGTTTAAACGAAGGTAAAACTTATTTTTACAATGAAAATTTTGACTTAATGTAATATAAAATTCAAGGAGGGTATAAAGGTATGAAACTCATACTTCCCAATGAAACTATGTGTGCGCAAGGAAACACGTTGTTTCATGCAACGTGCTTGTGTAGAATCAAAGTAATTTCTTAGTCTAGATGCGGGATGAATTCAACATGGTTGATTTTGCGTTGAAAATAATGGCAATAAATTGTGTTATAAGAGAATCGTATTGTGTGTGTTGTATGATCAAGAGAATCTACGTTGGCAGCAAATGTGCAGGTTATCACTATTCAATGCAAATTAGTGTGCATTTCAAACGTCCTTAGTGCGTTACATAACTGTGAATTCAACATGTGGATTAAAGTAGAATGTATGCAGTAAAACTTGAAATTGAAAAATAATTTGTAAAACCTACCTGAAAGATACAAAGTTAAAGCACGTCTTTATCACGAAATTGTATTATCACTAAACAGTATATAATAACAAGTTTTCAAAAGTTCATACAAGGGAATGCATACGCATTTTATAACTGATTTTATCGACCGAAACTTAACTAATTATTAACGAATAGC